>MU224951.1:17355854-17414609 GCA_018584345.1 Thuja plicata | reverse complement strand
ATATATATATATATATATATATATATATTATATATATATATTGAATTGAGTCATCAAATGGTTTAATGACAATATGCATCTGAATATGAAAGTTTCTTTCAAAATGTAGACTTCACTGTCCATTTAGGCAAAAAAGTGTAACCCACTATTGTGGGATCACCCAGTAAACAGAGGTGACATACTCATATAAAGAGAAAAGATAACTCTAGGAAATCTTCAGAGGCATCAATTCGAAGTTCTCATAGTTCAGTTGGAGACAGATAAGTCAACTCATGTTCATCGTGAGTCTGTTTGTAGCCAAGGAGGCATTTTTGTTTCTTTCATCTCTGATGAAGAAATTGAGACCTATTTTTCAGCATTTTGAGTTCATATATGGTCAATTTCACCCTCTAGTTGATGAAGAGAGTTCAAAGGGGATTTTCTTCAGCTCATGGATCATTTTTTACTTTAGTTGGTGTTCCTCTCTAGTTACACATTATTTGGGAACTTTCTTAAGGAAGTTATATTGTGGTGCCTAAAAGTTCAAGCTCATATTTTTAGGGATTTTGTTTAGCATTCACCCCCATATGTTTTCTAAAGATTTGGAGGAGGTAGAGTTGTGTTTTCAGATCAGTCAGGATTTCAAGAGTTATCTTCAGTTCTTCATTAGTTTACCTTTGCAGTTCACTTTCCAATTGATGTATACATGGATAGAAGATCATTTAAGGATAATTTTGAGACTTTTAGTTTCTTGATTTTAGAAGCTCCACCTCTCTTTTGACTACATTTTCACTTATGTTCGACCCTTCTTGGTTTGGAGGTAATCTGAGCTTTCTAACCATATAAAGTTTTCAATTTTTGGATAACATTAGTATACTAAAGCTTAATTTTCTTTACTAGTGTCGTGATAGTCCTCATAGACATATGTCTACCATTTCTTTAATACCTTTTGATCTATTTTACCAAATTCTAAAAAAAATTACATATTATTGTTCTACACTAGATTATATAGACTTTTAGAAAAAAGAGTTTGCATTTTTCAATTATTTTGATGCAATTTATGCTCAATGCACGAACAAGTACCATGTTTTCAGGATGCACTCAGTTCAAAAAATTATAAATAGAAAAATACTCAACGTAAAATTATAGAAAATACACAACTTCTAGATCTCACTCTTACCTATCATCCTACCAAAGGGTTTTTCAAAATACTAAATCTGACTATATAGTTTTTGAACCACACAGAAACATCTATGTTATGTTATTTTCAGAAAAGTCAAGAATAGTTTTTTGTGTGCAAAAGTTTTGACCCTCTTAATCTTATCCATTTTTTAAAACAAATTAGTAGTTTAGAAACTAGATTTTGAGTACTACAATTATTGTTATTTGCACATCTTCTAATTTTGAGTGCATGACTCTTGAATTTCTCTTCAAAGTTCAAGTTTACTTGATTTCAGAAAAAAAGTGACCACTTATACTCCCCTTTTTGTACACCATCTTTCTGCACCTACCCATCTTCTTGTTCAGATGTCATTTTTAGAAATTCTTCTTTTTTCCTTTTTTTTGCAAATTGCATAAAAAACATTGAGCATCATTATATTCAACATTTTTCATGATTTGTAGCAGTGTTTCCATCATTACTAAATAAGGACTATAGGTTTCCTTCTCAATTTTATTGCATTGAATTTTTAATTGTAGGTATTTGGTGAGATATTTTGTTAATTTATTTATTTTATAAGGCTTCTTTTAGTGTTAGATGCAATATTTGAGTAACTCATATGCAGGTTTGTGATTGTGTCTTCAAGATTTATAACTTTTTCCTTTTTGTGTGTTTGCACATTGCAAATGATTGTATTGAACCATATAACCCAAGTATTGTCCATGAAGGGAAGTTACTTGGTTTTTTTTGTGTTAAAAGAGGGGATTACCATAGATCTAGAGTGGGTGAGTGCAATTCTTTCTTTGTCATTAAAAGCCCATAAGAAGGGACTTCAAAAAATTTTAGGGAGGATTAAATTTTTTAGAAGATTCATTCCAGATATCTCTGAATTATTAATGCCTTTAACCGTCATGCTTAAGAAAAATGTTACTTTTTGTTGGACAAAAGATGGGAAAAGGAGTTTTGAACTAATTAAAGTGGCTTTAGCTACTTCCCCAACATTTTTAAATACAAATTTTGAAAATGATTCACTTTATATGCTTATGGAAACATAGTTAACTTTGCTGCAATAGCTTGGGCAATAACATGGAGGATTTGTGGCTCTGAAATAGGCCATGTCACACTGACAACCCTGCAAATAGAATGCTCCATTGCTAGCCTCGCAAAGATTTCACATCCATGGCTTGTGCATAGCATGGATGGACTAGGTGGGCATGCTCTTGCTTTTGTGTCTATGTTCAACGTTGGGATGCAACAAAAAATAAACAAAAGAAAAAGAAAAATAAGAATCATCATGTCTATTTTGAAGTTTTAACAAATGGGAGACAAGTTGGGTTTAATACGAGAAGACTCAATCATTTATATAAAGTATGAATTGGTAAATCCTTGATAGAACCCACCTCCAAATGTGACCATGAATGCACGTTTACAAAGTATTCCAAATACATGTTTAAATGATATGGAAAATAAAGAGACACCTTATCACTTCCCTTACACTTTAGGTTCTTTAGGTTCTGCATGACCTAGGTGGGCTTACTTGTTCACTAACTGATTCTCCAAGTTGATGTGTTTTATAACAGACTGTATCTCCCACTTGTATCTTACTTCTAATCTCTTTCTCATAGTGGCATATATCTTTGAAATATACTAGTTTGTTGATTTTCTTGATTACTTCTAACCATATTATATTGTTTCATTCTACTGCTACTTTTGTTTTATTCCTACAACTAGCTTGATATCTAGTTGGATTTTGATTTTATCTATCTTCTTCCATTTTCTACTTCTAACTATCTTGATTTTCTACTTATATTTATCTTCTACTTCTCTTACTATCTTTTGATTATGTTTTTGATAAATTTATATGTAATAGATCAGTGTCTTATTCTCCTTTGGGATATAGAGTCACTCTCTCCCAAACCCTATTTATAACTCTTTGGGACAATGTTTAAACTCGCCGCTTGGATGAATATGTCTGCTAATCTAAACATCAATACTATTTAACTATTGTTTTCCACAATAATAAGTCTAATTGACTTTGAATTTTTCTTGAAAAGACAAATCACACAAAAAACATAAGGATATGGAAGTCTCAAATGTATCTTGTTTATCAAATTACCATGACAACAAATAATTATTCATATAAAGATTTAAGAAAGCATTCATTTACCTTAAATGAAAATTACAGAGAATTAGTCTTGAATAAACATTTTCCACAACACAATTTGAGAAAAAGTACCAATTGCATTACTTGAAAACTGTAAAGTATTAGACTGGTTCTGAAATAGAAATTGTCTTGATTCATTCCTCAATAATTACAAATTTTAAATCCATAACATATGAAAAGACTAAAAGGTAATGCATTTTTATCAAGTCTTTTAGGACATAAATAAACCTGAACAAAGAGGAACTTAATCTTCATCCATCCATTAAGTAGCTATTGATAGGTGCTCCTTTTATTTTCTTGATTCATGATTATCAATATTGTGGATTGTATTCCTGAATTCATACTCGATCTAGATCATCCTTTCCATATGGTGGCATGCTCCTTCAAGTGCTAGTCCATCACTCTTCACTGTATCTAATGCATCCTACAGTATTTGGTTTCATGACTCTATCTACCTATCTTGATCTCTTAAAGATCCATCCTTGGTGCAAAATTTAGGCAGTTCCATCTTAACAGTATTTTCAAACCCCTCATATTTAGGTTCCAAATACTCAAATTATTTATCATGCTTGGTTATCAACTTCTTAGCAAGGGCAAGGGAACTTGTGTTTGATTCTTCTTTGAGATGCATGTCATGTAACCTGGTGTCTATTTTTTTCTTAACCGTTTGATGTTCTAGTATCGCTACAAAGTTATTCTAATGAGAAACCCAAAATTTGTCAAGCCACACCATGAAATTTGCAAATCTTTTATGTAGTAGGACAAATGTCATCTCAAATTTTTTATCTTGCATCTAAATTAGTAATCTTTGATGTTCATCCTACAATTCTTGTAATTGATTTCTTAACTATATATCCTCTCTAGAGGTGATCATCATATTATTGTCTCTCTAAGTAGCATTTTCCAATAACAACCTTCTCATTCTTCAACTTGAAGGCATTTATTTCTTTTACCAATTGTCTCATTTGGGCTCTGTTCAGTTTACAATTTTACACCAATGTATGTTGTAACAATTGGATCAACCTATCCATCTTTGAGTGTTATCATATGGCCAAATGCCTTCTCAATGTCAATTATCTTTGGCCTTTTGTGCGGAGGGTACAACTCCCAGATCATCATAAACTCTTCACCTAGATCGAATCTTCACCCAATGTATATTTCTTTCACCTCTTCAACATTCAATTTGTATTCTTTGTCACCACTAACATGTACAAAAATGTCAAACACTAATTTTGGATTTAAATCCCATCCAGGGAATACCATAATTTATGCCTCCTATAGTAGTCATATTCCTTTCTCTAGTGTCATGGTCTTGATTTCTTCTTCAATATCCATTTTCAATATATTCAACAATAGTTGTTCATTCTTTTGGGTAATGGTGGCAATTAAATCCCTCAATTTCTTTCCATTGAAATTGTATTAAAAGTTTTTGAATTCATCTAATGTGACAAATTGGTCATCAGATATGAAGGATTCATAAGTTGAGAGCCTATCATCTTTATCAACATTCAATTATTTAGCTACTTACACTCCTCTGTTAGGGAAGTCTACATATTCCTTGGCAATCATTCTTGGAACCTATTGAGACTGTGATTTTTCTTCATTTTCTTCAACATAACCCTCACCAAATGATTTGATTTGTATATCTTGCATCTCCTTCTTCTTTTTCTCCATATCTCTGTTATATTTTTCAACTACTTCTTCATCTTCTAAATTGTTGAAGACATCTTCTGCATGGAAAGGGATATGATTATATCCACTCAAATTCTGCTTCTTTCTTGCAAAGTTGATATAACCCTTTGGGTCATATCCTGCCTTTGGATCAGCCTCCTTTAAATTAGACTGTGCTAGTAACATTTCCTTAATATTGTCATAGGCTTTGATTGCAACAATATAAAAATCTCAAAAATTGATGTCTCCTGGCATGAAAGATTGTTTATGGTATGCACCAAGGTTCATAAAACTTGAATACTCCAACTCTCTAACAATTTCTAAGTATGCCACTCTCTTAGGAATAGTCTTAGGGAGCTTATTTGGTGCTCCCTCAAATACAAAAGCTTATATCATAGTGAGCTCTTGGTGGACATACCAGTCCCTCTAGTTGTGGATTACTATTTCCCTCTCATCAAATTCCTTTGGTCTTAAAAATTTATTTATTTCATCTGAAATAGAATAATTACAAGGATGATTATACATCCTGTGGATTTTCTTTACAAATAACTCCTCAAAATGGACATAGTGGGATTCAATGAACCTTGAGTTCCAAATAGAAGTCCGTAATTGGATTGGTAGTGCTTCTCCTTCCTTGCCAACTTGCGTGATCCTTAACTCCTCAAGCCACATTATCTTTTCCTAGTGATAAAAAGTATCATGTGCATTAGATTTGAGTAATGCTTGAAGGATATGTGTTCAAGATCATCTTTGATAGAACTTAATCTAATGTCTATCATTCTTGAGACATACTACACATAATCAAATTCTCTAGGGTTATGGAATTGGACATCTACTGCAATCACCATAGGAGAAATTGACATAAAGCCTATAATCTCACCCCTTTCTACTTTCCACATTGAGTAGTATGTATACCTCATGTAAGGTTCAAATAAATCAACACTAAAAATGGGACCATCATAATCACTCAATAGAACTAAATTCCTGTTTGGTTTAGGTCTATGCATGGGTAATCTCCATTCCTTGTATGTTGTATCCAATATTGTATACTCACTCTCTAGATCCTTGAATTTAATTGGATAATATGTCAAATATCAAGGTTTAATACTACAATCACTGTATTTTTTATACATGTATGAAAGGTTCACCCTCTAAGTTTTAAATTGCCCTTTTCTCAAAGTTATAACTGTTATGTATGTGGAACCTAATCAAACTCAGGTTCTTTCAGCACGATTTCCCCCTAGACTTATCTACAGGGGATTGGGGGTAGCGCCCCCAAGCTCGGAGTCAAGGGGAAAAGCCCCTTGCGGGGTCCTAGGGAAGCGCCCTAGGTAGGGTCAAGGGGTAGGGCCCCTTAATAATATTGTAAAGGGTCGGCCATCAATTTTCTATTAGTCAGAGTATTTTTTTCCCTAATTAGGTTAAGTCAAAAATACTTGTGAAAAGGGATTAGGGTTTGAGATTGATTTGATGAGGTTTTTTTTTTGTAGCTTCCTGTGATGATATTGAGTTGTAGGTTTCAGATTGTAATCACTGGATAATAATAAAGACATTGGACTCAGTATTGGTGGACCTAGCCCAGGGATTGGGTGAACCACATTAAATTTATGTATTATTGTGTTCTCTTCTGTGTGTTAATATTTACATTTTCTACTTATTATTCTAACAATAATGGCTTGCTAATAGTTTCAAAAGGTCAGCATTCAAAAAAAAATTGGAACCATGAATCCCCCTAAATTCATCTTCTAGAGGTTTCATACTGACTCATGATACGTTCTCCTGGCATAGTGAAAGATAAATAATTCATAACCCCTAATGATTTTCAAGACATCCCCTATGTCTTTATATATATTTTTAATTTTCTCAGCATCGGGTCTATTTTGTGCAGATTTCTTAGACTTTGGTCCTGACCCCTCCATCTAGTCTAACATATCTTGTTGTAATTTACTTTCAGGGACTGACTTTGCATTGGTTTTTTGTTTCTTAATTATTTTTACTTCTTCTTTCTTCTTCCTTTTACTACTAGGACTTTCCATTTATGCTATTGAATTATACAGAAAATTATTTTACAGATACTAGAAATATAACCTACTTGAAATTGATTGAAAGTAATGTTGTTATCCCTCTATTGGAAAATGTATTTGGATCCTCTTCTTCGCAATTCTTTGTCTCAAATTTTTTGTTTGATGAAACTCAATCCGATCAATAGTTTTTAGAGGAATTGTTAATGTCAACCATTAATGTTTACATAATTAGTCGTCAATGCTACTATATTTTGAGTTTTGAAATGTTGAATTGACATCTATCACTATCGCTAAAAACTCTCTCTCTCTCTGCCCTTCTGATTATGCCACCCTCTATCTCTCCACTTCTCTCCCTCTATCTCTTCCTTTCTTACCCTTTCATATCTCTCTATCACACTATCTCTCCTCCTTTTCACCCTCTCTCTCTATCTACCCTTCTCATGATGCCACCCTCTATCTCTCCACTTCTCTCCCTCTATCTCTTTCTTTCTTACCCTCTCTCTCTCTCTCTCTCTCTTTCTTTCTTACCCTCTCTCTCTCTCTCTCTCTCTCTCTCTCTCTCTCTCTCTCTCATCCCTTGTCACCCCTCTCTCCCTTTATCATTTTTTTCTAACATAGGGCATACACCCTATAGCATGTACACCCTAAAGCGTGCACGTGCTATGGTTTGAATTTCCCAAGCCTAAGGCTTGGGCAATCAAAGCCATAATGTGTGTGCACTATAGTGCATACGCACTATGCTCTTTTGGGGACCAAAAAGGAATTTGGAAGCTTTTTGGTCCCCCATCTCCGTGCATATACCCTGCAGCAGAGTATTTCATGGACTTTGAAGAGATTTTGAGTATGTTTTGGGAAACAAAGAGGTTAGACAGTACGCATTTGAATTTACCGAGTTATTTTGACTACTTTTGTGGAAGCCCTAAATTTAAAATCAATGGCATCCTCATCTCGAACTATGAAGGCAAAGATGGAGAAAGAGAAAAAGGTTATCCTTGTCAAGAACTCCACTTGTACAAAATCAAACTACAAGATACATCCTCAGCTTGCAGCCCATCCTGATGACAAAGGTGCATTTTCATGGATAATGCCTAGGGTTTTGTTATTTCAAGATGTGTGTGCATACATTCACTGTAAGATATGTGAAATTGGGGATTTTGAGATCATGTATAAATACCAGTCGCTATGCACAGATGGAAAGCTCAAAGATGATCGTAAGCATCTAGAAGTGAAAGGGTTAACAAATGCCCTAAATTTCCTGAATGTATTGAAAACTGAATGGATACGCATTGTTTTGAGCCAAGTACGTGATAGAAAGCTTTGGCTAGATGAACTGAAAAAGATAACCAAATATTTATTCATGCAGTAATCGGGAATCCTACAATGGATAAATCTAAAGCCCTATGGCACCCGCCCAAGATCGAGATTGAAAATCTTACAGGAGCCGAGTGGGATGGTAGAGGTCTAAAGATAAACTCTATCGGTGATCATGAACCTAGGTTTGGTGCTTATGTTATTGGATACAAGATCTTCTAGTCGATCATATCGAACAACATTGTGTGTGGAGTAGTTGACATCACATACAAGATTGTAATGAAAGGCTTACAACTTGACCTAGTTGAGTTGTAGAGAGACAACTTGAAGAGAACATGAGAAAAATTCAATCAGAATGATCAAACACTTGTAATTTTGGTTCTCTACTACTTTGCACATTCTTCTACCTATAGAAATTTTTTCCTTCCGTCAGTAAATTAAAATGGAAGACAAACCGACTGATTACACTACAAATTGGTGACTTCATTACAAGTCTAGGGACAAACTTTGAACCAATTATGCATGTTTACTTCACAAAGTTCAAAGAAAGGATAGAAAAGAGATCATGAATACCAATGCAATTATTTGAAAATATAGGGATGAAATCTATTTTGTAGTTGACATAGATACTACTCTTATCAAATCTGTACAACCGAGGACAACATGGCTACCTCCGATGGAATATGAATTAGACATTGACATTACTTTTGATGCTATAGAAAAGTTGCTAAACAAACTAGTTGACAAATCTGCCATGAGATTTGGCACATATGAAGAAGTAAAGGCCAGAATATCAATTGGATTACAAGTTGAGAAGATAACTAGGAAGAAGACCAAGATTGTTAAAAATTTGAAGAGAAAATTTTCTATCTCTGATGAAGAACTGGATAAGTCAGTTGATGATACCGAGGAGTAGACTTCAGTTGGTAAAGATGAAGAACCCAAAAAAGATGTTGATACCACCGAATCTGATGAAGCACGAGAAGAGGCACCTATGGCCAAAAGGGGCAAAAGCATAAAGACTGAGTCATCTCCAAAGACAAGATCACAATCGGTGACAACAAATTCATCACCTTTAAAGAAAGGAGTTGCAAATATCACCAGGCCATTACCAAAATTCACATATCAAACAAGGAAACCAAAATCCACAGCACCGAGATAGAGAAAGAAATATGTAAAGAACAAGGATAACAAGGATGATTCTGACGACAACACTGAACAGTTTACAATTGTGCAGAACAAGGCACTGAAGACTATTGATGAATTTGTAGAGGCAATTAGGACAACCAGAGGGTTATCACATCCTAAGATACATGTCTATGTAGATCTGACTACCAAGAATAAGAACAAACTTGAAGAAGCTATCATAGGTATGATGATCAATTTCAAATGAGTTCCTATTGAATTTTCTACTTACACTCCACAAGAATTATATGATAAGATATCATCCAGATGGACATGTGTACTCAACACCAAGAAATAGATGAGAGAGGACACTCTCACTCTACTAAAGGTTGAATGCACAGTGGAAGAAATGGATGCTATAATGCAATAGTATGCCAAGAAATTTCCCAAGAAAGCTCAAACATTGAATATCCTACAAGGAATATGAAGGAATTGGATGAAGAGAGCACCCAAATTCAAAAATATCTACTATGTCCACCCGAGGAAATAGAGGTAACTGAGGAAGCAAAGGACATTGCATCTACAATTGATACCAAAGAGGATCCACTAAGTACTGAGTCAACTATTGATGATGCAAATGTTAATAATGTATTAAATGGTATTCTTTCACTATTGACTAATATGGGTCACCCACAGATCACAATAAATGACATTACTAAAGCTGTTTCTAATGATAAAGCTAAAGAAGATGAGATAATCAGAGCAACCAAAACCATAGATGAAAAAGACACAACAGAGGTCGCCCAAGAAATGGTACTAGGCTAGCTGCCTATCTTGGTACAGGCTATAGATATAGAGAATGAAGCACAAAAGACTACACCTGAGAAGGTTACAAACACAACTAAAGACAAGGGTGATACTCATGGTAAAGCGACTGAGCGCAGTAGAGCCACAACACAAGGTGATGGACCTAAAGATACCACTGATGCAGCTGAAAAAGGTGAAGGTAACACAAAAACAATGATAGTAGATACTTCTACAACTAACACCAGGTCATCTACTGAGGCACCTTCCCAAGACATCACACCGAGCGAGCCAACAAAGCAAGAAACCGAGCAAAAGGCTCAATTAGCATTGACACTATCTCCTTCATCAAGCACAAAAGAGAAGAAGAAGAAGAAAAAGAAGAAGAAAGGGGGAAAGGATGCAGTAACTCTAGATGAAATCATAGAAATTCTTGAATGGTTCAAGGACACTTAATCCTAAAACACTTAAGAAATATGGTAAACTCTGCACCCAAAAAGAAGCATAGGATAAGCTGAGGTAAGAACGTAAAAATACATAGGTAGTAGAGACCACTAAGGATATTCTAATGCAATTTGTTGCAGACGTGAAAATTGATGAGTCATCCCCCATACTTGACCAACTTGCATTGATCACCGAGGTAATAAATAATCTAGATATTGATGTTGAGCAGAAATTAGAGGAAAGAGAAGAAAAGAAGATTTGATATAAAGTTACTAAGAAGATCAGCGAGGCAGTGGCAGTAAACAAGGTAACTCTATCAAAATTTGTAACTGGATTAGAAGCTGTCATTACTGAAGCTCTTAAAATTCTACAAAAGTTATGCACTTTAGATCACTTCACTACCGAGCTTAGTGAAAAGATGAAGAAATTAGATCAAGATCTAAAGATAGTGCTAGCATTCTTTCAACTGAGAAACATGCATTGGAGATGCATTACACCAAGGTTCTACAAACCTAGCGTTTGAGACTAGATTTGAAAAAGGAAGAGGAAAAAATTAGAGAATAGGTAACCGAGCTACAGGCTATGTTACTGTCGTATTTGGTTATGATGAAGAAGCATGTGACAATGGAAAAGAACTTGATTGCCACCCCAGAACTATCAGTTACCAAAATAATATATGATATGCATTCTCAGCTGAACCTAGAGCTTTTAACCCTTGAGCATCTAAAGGAGGAATGGGAGAAGTTAATGGAAAATCTCCAGAAGGCCCATCCTAACATTTTTGACAAGCTGTGAGTTTATTCTTTTTGTCATTATTTTCAAAAAAAGGGGAAATACATGTACATATGTATATAAGGGAAACATATGCATATACCAAGCATGTACAAAGGGGGAGTCACTATGTATAAGTTGTTGTGTGTATACTACATCTACATATACAAGTTTTTGATACTAATGCCAAAGGGGGAGAATGTTACTCAAAAAGAGCTTAGAAGGTTGTTATTAGTATCCAAGCATTCAAATACCTAGTCGGTAATAGAGTCACAGATAGAATAGTCGCTATGATCACCAAAGTACAGAGTTAACCGAGAGCACTGATCACATAGCAGACAAACTATATCGAGAAATAGTCTACACTAAGAACACATTATGCACCGAGATACATAGAGAACACCGAGAACCGAGAGATAGTATTTACCTAGCAGACTAGTGGTCACATAAAAGTCTCTTATGGAACATCAATCTAGGTAACAATTTTTTGCTAACCTCGATAATGGTTTACAATGATTGAGGAGAACATTAATTATGGATTCATAGCATTAATTTTTTATATCTCCTATGTTTAGATGATCAAGGTAAATTTTGTACACCGTTGATCTTAGGTTTTGTAAGATGTTGTAAAACCCTAATTAGGTTATAAGGTTTGATATATAATGTAAAGATGTCATTTTTTAATGTATGTTGATCAAGAAATGATCAAGTAGCTGCCATACTATGGACATCAAAGATCAGACAAAGGTTTTAAGATAAGGACTACATTGCAGTAATCAGTTTTCATAAGAGAGGCAAGGCTACAAAATAGAGCAGAAGGTATTATCATTCATGGTTAGGTGATATATTTTATATGCACTTAAAGGATCTGTATTCACAATATAGAGATTGTATTTGTTCATAGCATAATTTTTTTACTCTCTAACAATTGTAATAGACCCCAAAAATCTCCTAACAGAGTAGACTTAACCATCTTTGTATAAATCTCTTAACCAAGTGCACACATACTTTGTGTTGCTAAATCCTCACACGAGGTAGATCTAATCGATCTCATTGTTACTCCTAACATGATAAGAGCATCATAAGTGATCAGCCTTTTTAAGATTTAACATGCTACTTCATTTATTGTAGTAGTAATTTTTTGTGGATCTCATCCCCACCGTAGTGTTTACCTTCTAACAGGGGTTTTCTACGATACCAAAATATTAGTGTCATGAGTGCTTAAATTTCATGTATATGTATTTTATACTTTACATGCATTTACATTTTAGTAGTGACATTACATGTTTGGTGAATGTTATCTACTCAGTTGGTTATATCAGAACATTTGGTTACAAAGATTTGTTTGAAAGTTTTTAAGGGTACTGATTTACCCCTCCCCTCACAGTACACACCTTTCTATTATCCCAACACATTTTTGTCTTTCTCTATCGATCTCCATTCAATCAATTTTAGAGTCAGTATTATTGGTCTTCATTCAATCAAGTTCAGAAATGATATCTTTGGATATTCAATCGACCTTCGTTCAATCAAATTTTGAATCAATTTCTAATCAAGAATAGTTTCATTGCTTAATATCAAAGTATTTGTTACTTTGACATTAGTTGTTCTTTGAATCAACGCGTTGATCACACATGGATTCAAAGAGGGGAAAATGTAATCACCTGAAATTGGTCTAGTAAACCAAGAACCCATAATCTTGAATAATCAAGCCTAAAGCTTAATCGAATAAGATAAATTCCTAATCAATGGCACAGAATCTCATACTAGACCTGATTATGTAAGTGATATAATCTATAGGCTTTCATAATGAAATCAATCATCAATTAATCCCAAATCAAGCATTGAGGCTAAATAATCATTAAATAAAGTCATTTAATTAAAGGTCCTAGTACTTTTAATTAAATGAACCCATTTTCTAAAATTTATAATTAAAGAGGATAAAATAAATAAACTAAATGGTCTCATCCTCTAACAAACAAGAAAGAACAAATGGAGCCAATTTAAACAAAACACATGGATTGACTCACATGGATCAAGAAAGGGAGAATCTCAACCCTTCACCAAGTTTGAATCCTAACCACCCAATCTCATGGAAATCCTATAAAAGAAGTATCACCCAAGCTTAATGGATCATCTAGAATTCATGTAACATTGCTATGCCAAAACCATTCTAGGTCATATTACAGAGTTTTTGAGTGTTTTAGGAGCATTTGAGAGCTATTTCATGTCGTTTTAGCATAGCATTAAAATCAACATGTAGATCTTATTTTTATATGAATTTAGTGTTGAATCTTGCATTTCTTAGCTTAATTACATATTAATTGTATTGTCCTTCATAGATTTCATCTTAAAATGCATTATAATTACATATTTCCTTTGAATCTTCCATTCTAAAACATGTCTAGTCATTGATCTATGCTAATAACCTTAGAGAAAAGCTTAATTATCTCATACTCTTTCTAGATAGGAAGAAATATGTTGATTTCCTTTGGTTTATCATGCTTTTCAATTAATTCTGATGTACTGACCATTGATCCAATGACATATTGAAGTGTTGTGTTGCAGCTTCTTATAGGTACAATATTCACACACACACACACAATGAAAATCTCACAATCCTAGATGAAGCTAACTTATTTTTTACCACTGCACCAAAGCATCAAGTTTTATACCAATTCTCATGCTTTTGTGGTAGAAAACATATTTACGCTAAAATTTTTTGTTTCTCACCTCTATAGAATCTACACAAAAAGTAATAAATTCTACACGAGAAATTTCATATTTTAGAGCATTTCAAAAATATTTCAATAAAAAATCATTTCTATTCCACAAATAAACCAATATATCTCAATTATAAGTCAATTTTATCAAGAATTTTAGAAACAAAAATTCTAGGCTAAAATCATTTACTTTCGACCTCTAAAACAAAAAAGAAACAAAAATCAAGATCAAATTATTGAAGTTCTAAGGATTGTGAATGATTTTCAAGCTCAAAATATTTTTTTTCAAGTCTGCAACAATTAAGTTTCAATTCAAAACTATCTTTTAGGGTGTTTGGGCTAATAATTTTAGCCATAATACTCTATTCCACCTCAACACCAAATAAAAATTAAATTCTAAATCATATTACTTTAAAAAATTTAGGTATTCCTATATATTTCCCCTCTAGAAGTAAACATAAAAGCATGAAGGATATATGAATTTTGTGAGAATTTTTAGTTGCGAATTTTTTGGTAGACATGTATTCAAAATTTAGAAGCAAAGACAAGATAGGTAAATTGTTTTATCAAATGCTTAAAAAATGTCTCATAAAATGATATGACGTAGGATGTGCACAAAATGAGACTTTTATTTATTTAAGGCTTTAGAAACTTTCAAGAAAAATAATTTTGTAGGTGTAAATATAGTTTTCTCAACCCTTGCTAGCATCCTCCTTGCCTGTGTTGAAATGGGAGCTTTGCACTGAATAGAGACTAAGGAACATGCCTCAAAGCCTATGCGAACATTCATTGCTAAAAATTCTTTGTTTTTTCACATCTTTATTAACACAAAACTTTATTACACACCAAAATGCATAGAGAGTGAAATTAAGATATCTAGACCGAGAAGAATTGGAAATAGAGAAAAGTTGGTAGGATGCACATTTATAAGTGCTCAATGTGTAGAGATTTTGGCAGATTGGTTCGCATACAATCTATACTTTCTTTATAGCTATCCAATCATTTCACAATTAAAATAATGCACTAAATATTTAAAGTTTAAATTTTTTATTAATTTTCTTGAAATAAAAGCAAATAAATTTAATTTTTGTAGTGGTTGTTACTACTAGCAATCACACCTTAGTGTGCAATGGCTACACGTTGTAGAGGTATGGATGGTCAACTAAGCATCTCTCTCTCTCTCTCTCTCTCTCTCTCTCTCTCTAGCCCTCCCTCTCTTTATCTCTCTTTCTATATCACTTCCTATTTCTATCTCCATCTTTCTATTTCTCCTTCTCGCATTCTTTCCTTATGTAACCTCACTATATATTTATCTCTACCATCTCTATTTAACCCTTTCTCCTCTCCATTTATCTATTTATTTTCTTATCTACATATCTCAATTACAATATTTCAACCAAATGATAGATGATATTTTCATCACATGTTGACTCGCATATTGCTATAGGATGTTGACAATAAAAACTTAAGTTTCGGATCTTAAAAAAAAACATAAAGACAATCACACATTACATTTGCTCACCAAGAGATATAAAAAGTACAATGGGCATAGTTAGATGTACTCATCAAAAGATTTCATGCATTCAAAACAATTTGCATATTTGAACTAGTGTGAAGTGTTTTAAAATGATCTCATAATACTTTGGTTTTCCTATTGATTTTATTTCCTAAGCATTAATTTCTTCTAGACATTTATCTCTTAATTCATTTTAGATTGCATTTTGAATACTAATGTGATTGAAGACTTGGCCAAAACTATACCTCTCATCCCTTCTCCTCGTTTCTTTCAAACAACATCTTCTTCATGACAACAGATCATAAAAATATGATTCAAAATGTCCACTTCAAAGAAAAACATGGTGACTCTAGAAATAGTAAAAATGAAAGTGAAATTGTTAATTTAGAGAAAGATTCACTTAATTATATTATTTATTAATGGCTATTTCAGATTGTGGTCATAGTGCTCGAGATTGGAGCACTTCTATGTAACCATTGCATTTTGTTGAAATGAAAGTACTAGTTATTAACTTAAATCGCTAAAATAACTTTACACCCAAATGAACCCCTAATAACATAGGAATGTTCATGTAGTACGAAAAATATGCAGCAAAGATAAAATAAATGGGCATGCTAACCGAGTAATTATCTACAACTAAACTTATCTCACATTTACACAACTTTCCTCCACTACCTATTTCCAGAACCTAAATATGGAAATTCATCAACATTTCTTTCGCAAATCGGTCCTACCAATATTTACTACCCATCTTTTTCCTTATCTTTATTAAGCGTATGTGACCCCCATATTCTTTGATAATCTCCACACCATTGTTTCGGAGCCATTCTGCAACCTCCCAGTCTTGTCATCCCCTTTTCAACACTTCGGTAGAACTGTAAACTTGTATCTCTTGCAACTCTTGCATCTTGAAATAGTCAGCACACAACATTTCTATACGAGGACAAACTATAACACCCAATAATTTCAGAATTTGGCATGACCACCTCTCTCAACAAGGGTAACCTCTCCAGCACGTACATTTTTTCTACCCAAAATCTCTCTAGTGCAGGGAAAGCTTCGACCTCCCCAAATTCCCGAGGCAAATCCTTCATTACGTATGACCCACCTATATCCAACCTTCTTAATCTGGGAAGCCTGTGCAATGCACTTAATTGTTGAATCTTGTCGCATGCAGAGAGTACGAGGCTACCTAGGTGTTCAAATTCAAAATGCCTAGGCGGGGTTTCTATCAAATCTCAGCAACTTATGAAGAGTGTTTTCATCTTCATCATTGCAGTCATGTCGTCTGACAGTATAGTCATTTTGGTGAGGGTGAGTACTAGGGTTCTCATTTTTTTCATTGTGCCCAATGTTCCATGTTCGATCCTCGCTCTAACATATTCTAGTCCCCGCCATTTCAGTTGTGTTTGGGTGTGCAGATTCGTAAAGCGATTGTGAAGAATGCTGAAAAAGAAAATTGAAAGAAATAGAACATCGAAAAGAGAAACACGCTAATTTATCGTGGTTCACCACAATTTGTGGCTACGTCCACACTGCAGGGAAACTCTCTAATATCAGATTATTACATCATAGCTGTAGCTCTAGCTTATTGAACACAATCTCATACGAAATGCCTCCCATAACATATTTATATAGAGACGAAAAAGAAATGAAGAGTCTCTTCAATTGGAGGGAAACAATAATAAAAACACGAAATAAATTGAAGTCTGTTTGGCTTCACACATACACCCAAAAAACCCTCACTTGAAGTCCAACTATTGTAATGTATGAGACTCCCTCGATTCCCCTACTGTTATTTCTTTACAATGCCGAAAGAAGTTCGTCAGAACTCAAACTTCTCTCGTGAAACAATCTTTGTGAGTGCATCAGCTGGATTGTCATTGATGTTGATCTTCACGACTTGAAGTTTTCCCTCTTCAAGTTTACTTCGAATAAAGTGGTAACGAACTTCAATGTTCTTGTTCCTGCTATGAAACATTGCATTCTTTGCCAAGTCAATAGTACTTTTACTATCACAAAACAAAGCTGAACCTAGTTGAGGACAATCAAAATCACCAAACAAAAGCTAGAACCAATTAACTCTTTTGTCCCTTTAGTGAGAGAAATGTATTCAGCGTCCGTAGATGAGAGTGAGACCACTGGTTACAACTTTGATTCCCAACTGATTGCTGCTCTAACAAATTTAAATACATAACCAGTAGTGGATCTTCTATTGTCTAAGTTTCCATCCTCATCTGAATCAGTGAATCCTTGTAAGGATGCATCCTTTCCACCAAAACACAACACAAGATCGGAAGTACCTTTAAAATACCTCAAAATCCATTTTACCGCATCCCAATGTTGTTTACCTGGATTACTCATAAATCTGCTCACAACCCCCACTGCTTGGGCGATATCTGATTGAGTGCATACCATTGCATAGATGGGACTGCCCACTGCTAAATAATATGGAATGCCCTTCATATAGCCTTGATCTTCTTGTGTCTTGGGACACATGGCTGAAGATAAATGAAAGTGATCAGCAAGAGGAATGCTGACTGGTTTGGCATCCACCATGCCAAATCTTTCCAAAATTTTGAGAACATAGTGCTCTTGAGAAAGTTTGATTTCTCTCTCATGTCAATCACGGATGATATCCATTCCAAGTATCCATCTCGCTGCCCCTAAGTCCTTCATTGCAAACCTTTCTGAAAACTTCCCTTTCAAATCTGAAATTAACTTCATTGAAGAACGACTTACAAGCATGTCATCAACATAAAGCAAAAGAAGAACAAAAGAGCCATTGATAACTTTTTATAGTAGACACACAGATCAGATTCACAACGAACAAAGTTACTTTCAGTCATGAATCAATCGAACTTGAGGTACCACTGCCTTGGTTCTTGCTTTAGACCATACAAGCTCTTCCTCAATCTGCAAAATAGATTTTCCTGTCCACGTTTGACAGATCCCTCAGGCTGCATCATATAAATCTCTTCATTTAAATCACCATGAAGGAATACAGTTTTGACATCCAACTGTTCAAGTTCAAGGTTATGAACAACGACTAAACCAGGTATAGCCCGGATAGTAGTCATCTTGACTACGAGTGAAAATATTTCATTGAAATCTATCCCCTTTTTCTAATCAAAGCCTTTAACAACCAGCCTGGCTTTGTATATTTTCTTACCTTGGCCTTCATCTTTTAATCAAAATATCCATCAATTTTTCAGTGCTTTTTGGTTTGGTGGTAATGAAACCAAATCCCAAGTTTTATTAGTTAGTAGAGAATCCATCTCCTCTTGCATCGTTGGCTCCCACTTGTGCAAATCTGATGCTTTGTAAGATTCTTTAAAACTTGTTGGTTCAACTTGGTCTAGAAGCAATAATTCTGGATTTGCTTCTTCAGAATATAAAAGTTCATAATCAGAGAATCTAGCTGGAGGTCTTCTCGATCTAATTGATTTTCTCAATCCTTGAACATTTTTCCCATTTTTTATGTTGTTATCAACATTTCTCTTCTCTATTTCTTCATAATTTTGCCTCTGTAATTCATAGTCACTGTCATTGGAAGAAGTGTGAGTATGCTTATTAGATTCCATAAGAAAAGGAAGCTTATTTTTATAGGCTCCCTACATAGGAGAAGAATGTTTGAGATTTCTGCATGGAGGACATTGTCAAGTTGGAGATTGTTGTGGTGTTTATTTAGTGTGCCGGCAGGTTTCACCAATATTATGAGTATTGGTAGTTTAAAATTGATTGTGAGAGGCAGGGGTTCGAGAATGGGAGGAGTGGGTGGGCAATTTTTGAAAGAGAGATGGACTGGCAATTTCCATAGCATCATTATGAATAGCTTGTTCTATTACAAATTCTCTATGTTCAGACATAGAATTTGAATCTCTGTTTTGATTTATGTCATTGTGGCTCCACATGCTGGTAAAATAAGAGGAGATAGGAGCTGGAACTAAAACAGAAGTAGGAAAGAAAATACTTGGAGAAGTAGTATTCAAATTTCTACTATCATTTGTGTTATTGTCAAAAATAGAGAAAGGGATGTATTCACTTATCGATTTCTCATCCGTAGTGAATGCTGGAAATACCTTTTCATTGAAGACTACATCTCTTCTCAGTATTATCTTCTTATCAACCAGATCCCAAATTCTAAAACCAAACTAATCTTCTCCATGTCCCACCAATATGCCTCTTTGTGATTTAGGATCCAACTTCATCCTCTTTTTCTTTGGCACATGAACATATGCTTCACATCCAAACACCCAGATGTGAGAATAAGAAACTCTCTTATCCAACCATTCTTCCTCCACTATGCCAAAATCCAATTGAGATGAAGGACTTTGGTTGATTAGGTATAATACTGTGTTGCATTCCCCTACCTAATACTCGTTTCCAAACTGGCATTAGAGAGCATACAATGATCTCTCTCAAGGATTGTTCTATTCGTCCTCTCCGTAGGTCCATTTTCTTGAGGAGTGTAAGGAACAACCTTAATTATATGAATGTCATTATCCGCACAAAATGAATCAAACTCCACTAAACAAAACTCTCCACCATTATCCATTTGTAAACATTTGATCTTATGACCAATCTGATTTTCAACTAAAGCTTTGAAAACCTTAAACTTGCTGAATACATCAGACTTTTTATGCAACATATAAATCCACACCTTTCTTGTGTAATCATCAAGAAAAGTAAGAAAATAATTAGCTCCTCCAATGGAGGTTACCTTGGTAGGTCCAAACACATCAGAGTAGATCAGTGTTAAGGGTGTGCTCTTCTTGTCATGCCCAAACTTTAGGAAGATGACTTATTTCTATTTTCCATAGAGGCAATGTTGGAAAAATTGTAGATCAACGGATTTCAGCCCCGGTACGTTGTTCCCTCTTATGCATCACATCGAGGCCTTTCTTTCTCATGTGACCAAGCCTTTGATGTCATAACTTATAATTTCTATCCGCAAGTGTCATGACTTCCCCCACTTCACCAATGTTTTCCACAACATTCAAACTCCCAACCCTGTCTCATTTTGCAACTAACATGGATCCTTTTGTGACTTTCCATTAATTAGTTAGAGAGGTGATAAAACCTTGTGTGTAGAGCTGACTTATAGAAATCAGATTTCTTTTTAACTTTGGAACATGACACACATCTTTTAATAACCATTTAACATCTCCTTTCAATGATAACAAAATATCACCTTTTCCAATTATTTTGCATGCTTTATTGTCTCCTAAATATACCACACCAAACGTACCTTCTTGATAGTTTGTGAATTATTTTGTAAAAGGGGAGGCATGGAATGAAGCACCAGAATCCAATACCAAAGAGGCTGAAGTATTCTCACTTTTTGATAGTATCAATGCACCATCATCTTTGTCATAAACCATATTGGCTTCGCTGTCACGCACTCTTTCTTATGCTCTTTTATAGTTTCTACAATTTTTCTTTACATGGCCAACTTTGCCACAAAACCAGCAATCTCCTCCTTCTCTTTCCTTTGACTTTGAATGTTGAGCTGATTTCGATCTTCTATGATGATTGTGACTCCCTTTATAGTGACTTCTTCCTCTATTATCAGTGCTAACCACCGTTAAGGCTTCACCGGATGAGGATTCTTTGTTGCTTCTCCGCATATCCTCACTAAGTAGAGTGGTCACTACTTCGTCATAAACCAGCTTGTTCTTCCCAGAAATTGAAGTGCTAACTACTGTAACTATGCCATCCCAACTATTGGGTAAGGAACATAATAAGATGAAAACCTTGTTTTCATCATCTTGATTCATGCCAATCGAAGTTGCTTGACATAAAAGAGTGTTTAACTCATTTATGTGATTTGACATCGCAGTCCCTTCCTTCATCTTCAGCTTGTAGAGCTTCATCATAATAAAAAATTTATTAGCTGTTGATGTTGTTTCATACATGCTTTGGAGTTTGTCCCAAGCATCTTTTGTTTTTTTTTCATTCAATACATTGAATAAAACATTTTGTGACAGCGAGAGAAGGATTGTTGACAAGGCTTTTTCATCAAGCTTTTCCCAATCTTCATCTGTCATAGAAGATGGCTTCTTGGTTTTTCCCCCAATAGAAAGTGTGAGTTCTTGTTTAACCAGTAAAGATCGCATATGTACTTTCCATAAACTAAAATTCTGTCTAGAGAATTTATGCACTCTCAAATCTTCCATGACTTTGGAATTTCAACCACCAAAATTGCTCCCAGCAAAATCTGCCAAGCTCTGATACCAATTGTGAAGAATGCTAAAAAAGCAAGTTAAAAGAAACATAACAGCGAAAAGAGAAACACACAAATTTATTGTGGTTCACCACAATTCATGGCTACGTCCACACTGCAAGGTAAGTCTCTATTAATTGTAATATCTGGTTAGTACATCACAGCTCTAGCTCTAGCTTATTGAACACAACCTCATATGAAATGCCTCCAATAACAAGTTTATATAGAGACTCAAAAGAAATGAAGAGTTTCTTCAATTGGAGGGAAAAAATAATTAAAAATGGGAAATAAAATGAAGTCTATTGGGTTTCGCACATACACCCAACAATGATCACACCAATGAGCACCTTTGCCTTGGGAATTCGGGGCTCTATCACCATCACCATTAATTCACATGCGTTTCGACAAGGATGCCTTCATTGTGTAGTGCAAAAGTGACTTTGATTTCTCTCACCCTATTTTCTTGTCATTGGAAAAATGATGAATAATGAGGATCATTTTGATGGTCGTCCAATTTTTTCCACCTATTTCTACCATTGATTTCATGATTTAGGGTGTTCATTCTAGATAGAAAATGCCTATAGCGTAATTATCAGTCAATAGAAAGAGAAATAAAGAATTTAATTAAAACAATTTAAATATGTACATAAATTTTGAAATCATAGAAAAATAATAGATTGGATGTGACATACAATAGATGCGACCTGATAAAATCATTGAATGAATAAATGAAAGATTTTAATAACGTCTGCGAGGCCGAAGCAACCTATGGGGCCCCCTAAAATAAAACACACCCTAGAATGGGGTGCCAAAACCTTAAGCCAATTGAAACTTCTTCTTTAAGTCTTCTCTTCGACAATGAATTTTGATCACTAGGTTTATTGTCTTGTCCATCTGTGTTTCTTCAAATAAAGTACCTAAATTTTCTACTTCTAAAATAAACTCATAGCTAGAGTAGATGTCATTGTATGTTGGCCACTCCATGATAAAATGTCACTCTGCCTCTACAACTCCCATATTGTAAAATAGACATATTCTCTCTTCCCATTCTTCCTTAGGTATCATCCATCTACCTGATTCACACCTCAAATGGTGAGAACTTGTCATAAGCTACGTTATAATCATTTTTGCTCTCCATTTAATATTTTTTCCTATGTATTATTTTTCCTCGTGATCTCTCATGGGGTTAAATTCTTTGATATAATAGGTTTTTGTGTGCCCATTTTGTTTAGACCATATGATACTCCTAAATTTTTCCCTCACAAAATTGATTATTTCTTCGTTGTTATCTTGACACTAATGCATATATTAACATTCCATTTTTCCATCCATTTGACGGTTTTCTTCATCCATGTGTTCTTTCTTATTTCTGATCTTTCCTCTATGATCAATTGAGGCCAACAATGTTTTCTCATACCTTGAGTTTTCTTTAGATAGCTTAACAACCGAACCATTATTGAAGCCTCTAAAGTAAATATACTTGTTTCTGCCAATAAGATCTCATAAGGGACAATGGTTAATTTTAAGGTTGTTATTGATTAAATTTTTTTGGATTCTCTCTATTTGCCTCCATTTCTAATCTGACATGCTGCTACCTCAAATCGCACATCCGTAAAGGATCTCCGAAGTTACCAGCAAACCAGAAAACATCTTCTTGATTTTCCAATCCCATAACTTTGCATTACTACATCTATTTTGTAAGGAATATAGCACTTTCCCACCCACACACAAATTCTTTTTTCTCAACATGTTTCCCAACTATATTTAAACCTAAGAATTAATTCCTTCGTAAGAACAACATTTCCTCCTATCAAATTCACCATTCTTCAAGTTTGTTTATCACTCCTAAAACATAAATTCTCATTTTAAGCTGAGCCTCTTCATACAGCTTTATTGTGCTCTACATTACAATCAAGGGATGGTTGCAACTCGCTTAGTCCAGCCTCTCTCATGGGAGCCTTGAGACCTTGAGTGGTTTTTTCTTTTGTATTATTTAGGGTGAATTTTTTCAAGATAATGAATCAAAAAAGAATATGTGTTTGCAACAGTCACCTGGATTACTAAGGGAAGGTGGACTGTGAAACTAAGTTACTGTCAAGGAAAGGTTAGGTTTACACCAGTCTTTGGATGATTTGTGCATGAATAATGAACAGATTTCTAGTTTACGTGAAAAGAACCAGCATTTGTATAGTTTTTATGATTCAGAACTCTATTTTTTCTTTCATGATGTTGCATAGGCTTACAAGATTACAAGAAATTCCATGGCTACATGCTCCAAACTAGGTTTAAGATTGGTATCTTCTTAGACAATTGTCTAATTCATAATTATGCACAGAGCAGTTGTTTGAAAAATGCACGCTATGTCTTTGACAAAATATCTATGTTAAACACATCCTCATGGAATTGTAAAAACCAATTTTTCCAATAAAAGCCACCTAAGCTAAACATGATAAATTTTCTCCTTTGTCGATTCCATTGTCATAGTCGGTCAACGCTAAAGACTAATCGACCAAAAATTTCAAGTAAATCAAGTAGTCATGAACATAAAATTTCTATTTTTTTCATATATTCATTTTGACATTTCACAAAGATAATACAATCAAGAGTAAGCGATCATACTGTCAAATTACAATAATTCCATGAAGGAATAATTGCATTATTCAATATATTAGGATGTCAACCATCTATGTCAAATACCTTACATCATAAAGGAAAGATAAATACAAATACATCATGTACAAGATCATAAGGCCATAAAATCCATGTCATAATGTCATCGAACAACTGTCCATCTGCATGCTCTGGTCTCCTAAGCCATTAAACTCCTATTCAAATGCAAATCTCAAGATGAGAGTGTAGTTAAGGGGCTTAATCCACCCAACCACAAAGTGGTTAGCTCCCCCAGGGCTCATCATGAAATGAAGAGCGCACTGACCCTGCCCAAGAAGTTTATCTCACGGCACTGATGGATCGAAAGGAATCTGGTGTGTCTCTGATTTCTAACTACTTTCCACAAGTTTCTAAATATATTCTATTCAAAGATGAAACATATCCATACACATTTAAGAAAACATGTGTTACCAATCTTTGTCCAAAGCACTTTTAAAACTAGACTTCTACTGGCAGGTAATTCAAAAAAAAAAAAATTACCCTTTCCTGGGATTCCACATCCTACACCTTCTTTTACATTTCCAATTTCCAATAAAACATAAAAACAATACCATAGCAAAAATACCACCTAAATAAAATTAGTTTCCCTCTTTTAAATTCTATTCCAACCTTGATTTGTAAATTCATCTCTCTGTTAAACTATGTAGGTCTGAATTTTTAATTGAATGGGAAAATCCTATGCTGCAAATAAACTAAAATCTTCTACCTTCCCTGAATGATCTTTTTTGGCTAGATTCACAAAACATGGTTTCCATGTATTCTTCCTAATTTTCAAGTAAAGTTTAGTTAATTTCAACTAAACTAGAATAACATGATGCTAGAATTTTATCCATAGAAAGAATATTCACAAAGTACAGAGAAATTGGTGGAGTTTTTACTGTTGGTGTCAAAATAAAATCTGAGGAAAAGAAAAACTACTCTGAACCAAACTACCGTAATCAGCACATCCTTATTATTCTAGTTTTAAAAACTAAGAGGGTTCCATCAATTTTAGCGTAAGCCACAATATGATCTAAACATATAAACATCTACCATTCCTTTGCATACAGCCCAAAATTTGACACTTCAATCCTTATTGAGAGATCCCTCTGGAATGGTAATTATGGTTTGCTACAAGGATAAAAAATAGTCCTATATATATATATATATATATATATATATATATATATATATATATATAAAACTGAGAAAACATCAGAAGATGCTATTACAAGGTTTAATTATTTCCAGCATGATTCAAGAATTTTCCTTATTGAGACAAGCTTTCGAAACAGCAAGAATAGAAACAAAAAGACTAACAGAGGTTTAACAGTTAACAATGTATTTTTCCTTGCAAACGAAAGATATATATATCCATACACTTGCCAGAAGTTTTATCTCTAATCATTTTTAAAGAAAACTTAAAGAACCTGGTTTTATCCGAGGTCGATGGATGATAAGATTGTCCAGTAGGCTGCTGCAGCCTCCCTCTCCTTCTGTTGTCTATGTCAAAGCTTCCCAAAACACAGAGACTTTCTAGCTTGTGCTGGATCGAGCTTGGCTGCAGTTTTCCCTCTCTTATCTCCAAGTGAATTACCTCTTTCAGTCTACGTTCTCCTCTTTCCTCTTTTGCTTCCTTTTTCCCCCAACTCCTCCCTTCTTAATATTCACGTGCCTCCTTTAATGCGTTGATTTCTTCTCCACAGAACTGCAGTTTTGTTAAGTTTATTACTCCCAAAAAAAACTACACTCTCTTATCTCCATGTTTCAAATATTTTATTAAATAGAAGAAAATTTCTTCCCTCCTTCCCGCATGTGACGCCTAGTTAAGATAAGTTGTTTTCCCAAAAATAATTGTTGCGCTGGAAACTAGAGATGTTAAGCTCCACTACCGACAAGTATTTGTTGAGACGGTTGAAGAAGAATACCAAGAAAACTGCTATAAGTGAATTGAGTGCAATCAAAAATAGTGCATCCCCTGTTGTGATCTTATCTTGGGTTACTTTGATTTATATGCAGAGAAATAATATTATGGTGCCTACCATATGAGATTAAAGTAATGATGGGGCCAGCGAAAATAATTTTGACATTTGAAGTATGTGACTAAAGTGCATGATTGATTTCCTAAAAAAATGGCAATAAGGGATGGTTATGACATCCCTCCCCCTTAGCATGATTCATCATCCATGATGAATGGATAAAAAATTGCAATAATATCCATGAAAACAAGAAATTATATAGATCAATAAGCTATGTTCCATTGATCAAATTCTACAAATAAAATCACAAAATTAATATTAACCTATATCATATTCTAATCAATTTAACTCCCCACACACACCATGCATTTTCTATTAGAGATAGAGTTAGAAATAAACTCATTAGTCTATTGCAAGTATAATAATCAAATACAATGTGGTGTCTGAAAAACTCAAATTTTTCTGATCAACCATTTCCGAGAAACTAAACTTCTCCTCCAGAACCACACTCCCACCTTCAATCATGTCAATCCATCAAACCACTAGATTGATCATCAGTAGGTTAGTCCATAAATCCAAATTGTATTTAAATAACATATATGGAAACTAACATCATATAACCATCCATAATTCATCATGTTTTCCATCGAGTCATTGCAGTATAAATCAACATTATATAATCCACGACAATATACAAACATACGATCATATAATCACCTCAAATCATAACTAATAAAACATTCAAATCTTATAAATTGAACATGAACCCACATTTACTTTCACAATATCCAATATAATGCTAAACACGTCTAACATAATCATAAGGCATAATGACTTTGGTTAAAAGTATCTGACCAAGTCAATGAAGTCCACAATGTCACTAAAAGTCCCAAATAAAACATATAATAGTATCAATGTCTTAGCATATAACATGAGTAACTGAAAATAAGAACATATATAAGTCTAATCAAATAACTACAGAAAAGATCTATGCATGTCATCCGCATCCTTCCAAGTAGCACTGTCAACAGAGAATTGGTCCCACTAGACCTTATACTGCAATACATCTATGTTGTGCACCCTGATGGTACGTTGACCAACGAGGTGGGTAGGCTCCACTAGCACCACCCCCGGATCCTGAACTTGAAATGCATGCCAATATAAGATATGAGATGCATCTGGATGATAGGGTTTCAACAAAGAAACATGAAACACATTATGGATTTGGGTTAGAGCGGGCGGTATAGCAAGACTATAAGCAATGGGGTTGATCACCACCAAAACATCAAAAGGACCCACATATCTTGGTGCAAGCTTTGAAGCATTTCCAAAAGTAATTGAGCTCTTATGTGGTCTCACATGCAAAAACACCTTGTCCGCTTCTTGGAGCTTCCTGAAAGTGCAGTTCCTATCCACATAACTCTTTTGGCGATCTGCTGCTTCTTAAAATCAAGCATGAATCAGAGTCATCTGCTCCTCCATCTCTCTCAACAAATCAGGACCAACAACGATCATGTCCTCTACTCTATCCCAACTGATAGGAGTGCAGAATTTCCGCCCATATAGTGCCTCAAATGGTGCCATCCCCAACGAAGCATGGTAAGAGTTGTTATAGGAAAACTCTACCAATGGAAGATACTCTTTCCACTTGTATTGTTGATCTATGCAATACATCTGAAGTAAATCCTCTACAACCTAATTTACTCTCTCAGTTTTCCCATCAGTCTGAGGATGATAGGTTGTGCTCAAGTTTAGCCATGTACCCAAGGAAGCATTCAAGGTTTTCCAAAACCTTAATTTCATCCATGTATCTCTGTCAGATATAATGGTCTATGGTACACCATGCAGTCTAAAATTCTCCTGAATAAACTTCTTGGCCAAAGCCAAGGATCCATCTCTCCAACTCCCTGGAATGAAATGAGCTACCTTGGTTAGTTTGTCAACTACTATAAAGATTACATCATGCCTACATCGTGTCATGGTTAAACCTTGGATAAAATCCATACTGATGACTTGCCATTTGTTTTCTAGTATATCATGAGGATATAAAAGTCCTGCTGGGTGAACATGCTCAGCGTTGACTCGCTAGCATTCCAAACACTGGGCTATAAAAGCTATCACATCACACTTAATCCTTGGCCAAAAAATACAGTGGCCTCATATCAGAAATCATCTTGTTTACCCCTGGATGTCCTGCAAATGGTGTGCAATGCATCTCCTCAAGTACTACCTTCCTCAACCCTGCCCGGTCGAGAATATACATCATGTCTTGGTATCTCATAATACCATCATCCTCAAAAGAGTATCCATCAAAATGGTGATCCGATGGATCAATGTGCAAGGTTGACTTGACCATCTCATAATGATCATCTCCTGAAAGCTCCTACAACACATGATCCCTCAACCATGTCCTAGAAGTAGAGATAGCTGCAATATGTCTTCTCCTACTAAGAGCATCTTTCACTCTATTCTCCTTGCCCTTGATGTACTCAATGCCAAAATCATACTCACTCATTAACTCCAACCAATGTCTCTATCTCCCATTGAGATTAGGCTGTTTGAAGATATACCTAAGTCTGAGTGATCCATTTTTAACTCAAATGGCTTACCCAAAAGATAATGTCTACACATCACTAAAGCATGCACAATTGCTACCAATTCCAAGTCATGAGGTGCATAGTTAACCTCATATTGTTTCAGCTTCTGTGACTCATAATCCACTACCTTACCCTCCTACATAATCACACCTCCAAGACCTTCACTCGAAGCATCTGTAATCACTGTGAAATGCCCATTCAGATCTGGTATAATCAAAATAGGAGCAGATGTGAGTCTTTGTTTCAACAACTGGAAGGCTCGCTCACATACATCAGTCCACTCTTATCTTTTCCCTTTCCTCTGAAGGGATATAATAGGTGCTGCAATCTTGGAGAATCCCTCCACAAACTTTCTGTAATAACCTGCGAGTCCCATGAAACTTCTAACTACACTCACATTCTGCGGAGCTGGGCACTCAAGTATGGCTTTAATCTTTGCCAAATCTACTACAATTCCATCTGCAGAGATGATGTGACCCAAGTAATGAATCTCCTTCTGATAGAAAGAACACTTAGATAGCTTCCCATAAATCTTCTTATCTCTAAGTTGATGTAAAATTATTCGTAAGTGCTCCTCATGCTCCTCCATGGTCTTGGAGTAAATCAAGATGTCATCAATGAAGATCTCAACAAACTTATCTAGACAATCTTTGAATACACTATTCATCAAGTTCATAAAAGTTGTAGGCGCATTAGTCAATCCAAAAGGTAAGATGACAAACTCATAATGTCCATACCTTGTCCTGAAAGCTGTTTTGGATATGTCCTCTTCTTTGATTCAGAGTTGATGATATCCAGATCTTAAATCAGTCTTAGAGAAAATAGTTGCTCTCTTCATCTGATTGAATAGTTTATTTATTTGTGGAAGCTAATACCAGTTCTTGATAGTCACCTTGTTAAGCATTATATAATCTATGCATAGCCACAAGGTACCATCTTTCTTCTTCATGAAGATAACTAGAGCTCCCCATGGTGACACACTAGGGTGAATGAACCCTTTATCCAAGAGTTCCATCAACTAAGTCATTAAGTCATACATTTTGGTGGTGGTCATATGATAAGGAGCCTTGGATTGAGGCTTAGTTCCAGGCATTACATCAATAGAGAAGTCAAATTCCCTCTTCGGAGGTAACTCTGGTAAATCCTCTTGAAACACATCCTAGAACTCCTGCAAGACAATATACGCCTCTAAGCTAGGATGAGTGTCAATATATTTGACATATGCTACATAGATCATGCACCCCTTCCTCTTTGCCTTCTTCAATTGCATGGCATAAATCTGCCTAAGCTCAAAGCATCTTTTCTCACCCAAAAGTAATGTTGGTTTACCTAAATCATCAAGACATTCAAATGACTTGTCCTTACAGTTTACTAATGCCTTATGCTCATTCAACCAATTGAATGCCAAAATGATATCATAGGAACCTAATGGGGCTACATAAATATTTACTTATGTCTGCAAGTTTGGAAGTTCTATCTCACTGCAAGCCAAACATTGCTCAACCTTACGCTCTGCCCTATTTCCATATTCTACCATCCATGGTTAAGACATATATCCAGGTTTAACAGATAAAACAAAAATAACTCTAGGATCTATAAAACATTTAGTAGCTCTAGTATCAATCAAAATAGAAATATTTTGGCTAAAAACCTCACCGGCCAACTGGATCAAGGTATCCTGAAAATCTGTCTATCTACGATCAACTGCTGCATGAATCTGATGTTGAGTCTAGGGACCCTTCCCATCTCTATGATCTATACGCTGAGGGCATGACTAACATAATGGTCACCTCCACAAGCAAACACCCACAGGTCCTTTCCTACCCTCAGCCTATTCCTCCTGTTATCATTCATGTTATTGCCTCTATTCATGTACTGAGCCTCATGGTTGTTAGTATTCCAGCCTATATTCCCTCTACCTTTACCTCTCATATTCTGAACTTGCTGTCATCCAAAATCCCTAGGTTGATTGTCCTAGAATTTCCTCTTAAATCCTTGAGAGGTATTAGTTCTCTAATTACTCTTTACTGAAGACACCTGCTGCAGTTTCTGCTCCTGCCTCAAAGCCTTCTTGAAAGCAAAGTCCATAGTTTCAAGCTCATGCATGTCAACTTCAGATCCAATCTCAAGACGTAACCCAAGAAAAAATTTGTGGGTTCTAAACCTCTCATCCTACTGGTACTGTGGCACATACTTGACCAAATGGAAAAACCTCTCATGATACTGGATAGCAGACAAAACCCTCTATATCAGGTTCTGGAACTCAGCCACTTTTTGGTCATAATATAGTTGTGGTAACCACCTCTTACAAAAAAGAATAAGAAAATAATCCCAAGAGATCTCTCCCATTTGCATCCTCTTTTCCACCATTTCATTATTCCACCATGTACCAGCTTCCCTAGTCAACTGAAAATCACCCCACATTGCTCTAGATTCGTCAGAAAGATTGCAAACGTGGAAATAATTTTCCATGGATACAATCCATGCCTCAGCCTCGTCACCAATAGTCTTACCATTAATGGTAGGAGGTACGACCTTCTTGAGGTCCTTGCTTAGTTCCTCTGCTATCCTTTCCATGTTATTGGGTACTGTTGCAGACCCATGATCAGCATTAAGTTTCATCTGTTCCTCATTCCTCCTATCTTCTTCTAGTTTCCTCTGAGCCTCAAGTCTCAAATCTTCTTCCTATTTACGCTGAGCCTCAAGCCTCAGATCTTCTTCCTTTTTATGCTAAGACTCTGATCATCTTGCCTCTTCCTTCTCTCCTCATCACCTAGTCTAGCTCTTAGATCCTGTTCCAGATTATCCATACGCTCTCCTTGCTGCTGTAAGAGATTACCCTACTGGGTTAAGAGAGCCAAAATCTTATCGAGTCTTTGGTTAGATTCACCATTTTTATCATTGCTAGAACTAGCCTGTTTACTATTCCTGGTATCCATAGTGTCAAAGTATCCCCTGGACCAAGCATAAGTACACAACTTAGCAATAGAAGACCCAGGTCCCAATGTTTAAACACTGCTCTGATACCATATGTAAAGACTGATTTTTCCAATAAAAGCCAGATAAGCTAAACATGCTAAATTTTCTCCTATGTTGATTCCATAGACATAGTCGGTCAACGCTAAAGACTAATCGACCAAAAATTTCAAGTAAATCAAGTAATCATGAACATAAAATTTCTATTTTTTTTCATATATTCATTTCGACATTTCACAAAGATAATACAATCAAGAGTAAGCGACCATACTGTCGAATTACAATAATTCTATGAAAGAATAATTACAATATTCAATATATCAGGATGTCGACCATCTATGTCGAATACCTTACATCATAAAGGAAAGATAAATATAAATACATCATGTACAAGACCATAAGGCCAAAAAATCCATATCATAATGTCGTTGGGCAACTGTCCATCTGCATGCTCTGGTCTCCTAAACCATCGAACTCTTGTTCAAATGCAAATATCAAGATAAGATTGTGGTTAAGGGGCTTAATCCACCCAACCACATAGTGGTTAGCTCCCCCAGGGCTCATCATGAAATGAAGAGCACACTGACCCTGCCCAAGAAGTCTATCTCTCGGCACTGATGGATCGGAACGAATCTGGTGTGTCTCTGATTTCTAACTACTTTCCACAAGTTTCTAAATAGATTCTTTTCACAGATTCAGGAAGATGAAACATTACCATACACATTTAAGAAAACATGTGTTACCAAGCTTTAGCCAAAGCACTTTTAAAACCAGACTTCTACTGGTAGGTAATTCAAAAAAAAAAAATTTACCCTTTCCAGAGATTACACAACCTACACCTTCCTTTACATTTCCAATTTCCAATAAAACATATAAAAAAAATACCACATAAAGAAAATCAGTTTCCCTCTTTTAAATTCAATTCCAACCTTGATTTGTAAATTCATCTCTCTGTTAAACTATGGAGGTCTGAATTTTTAATTGAATGAGAAAATAAACTAAAATCTTCTACGTTTCCTGAATGATCCTTTTTGGCTAGATTCACAAAACATGGTTTCCATGTATTCTTCCTAATTTTCAAGTAAATTTTAGTTAATTTCAATTAAACTAGAATAACATGATGCTGGAATTTTATCCATAGAAAGAATATTCACAAAGTACAGAGAAATTGGTGGAGTTTTTACTATTGCTGTCAAAATAAAATCTGAGGAAAAGAAAAACTACTCTGAACCAAACTACCGTAATTGGCACATCCTTATTATTCTGGTATTAAAAACTGAGAGGGTTCCATCAATTATAGCACAAACCGCAATATGATCTAAACATATAAACATCTACCATTCCTTTGCATACAGCCCAAAATTTGACACTTCAATCCTTATTGGGAGAATCCTCTGTAATGGTAACTACGGTTTGCTACAAGGATAAAAATAGACATATATATATATATATATATATAACTGAGAAAACATCGGAAGATGCTATTACAAGGTTTAATTATTTCCATCATGATTCAAGAATTTTCCTTATTGAGACAAGCTTTCGAAATAGCAAGAACAGAAACAAAAAGACTGACATAGGTTTAACACTTAACAATGTATTTTTTCTTGCAAACGAAATATATATATATATATATATATATATATATATATACACTTGCCAGAAGTTTTATCTCTAATCATATTTAAAGAAAACTTAAAGAACCTAGTTTTATCTGAGGCTGATGGATGATAAGATTGTCCAGTAGGCTGTCGCAACCTCCCTCTCCTTCTGTCATCTATGTCAAAGCTTCCCAAAACACAGAGACTTTCTAGCTTGCGCTGGATCGACCTTGGCTGAAGTTGTTCTCTCTCTTATCTCCAAGAGAATTCCCTCTTTCAGTCTGCGTTCTCCTCTTTCCTTTGTTGCTTCCTTTTTCCCCCAACTCCTCCCTTCTTAATATTCACGTGCCTCCCTTAATGCGTTGATTTCTTCTCCACAGAATTGCAATTCTGTTAAGTTTATTACTCCCAAAACAAGCTACCCTCTCTTATCTCCACATTTCAAATATTTTATTAAATAGAAGACAAGTTCTTCCCTCCTTCGCACATGCAACGCCCAGTTAAGATAAGTTGTTTTCCCAAAACAAATTGCTGCGCTAGAAACTAGAGACGTTAAGCTCCACTACCGACAAGTATTTGTTGAGACAGTTGAAGAAGATTACCAAGAAAACTGCTATAAGTGAATTGAGTGTAATTAGATATAGTGCATCCCCTATTATGAGCTTAGTTTGGGTTACTTCAATTTATATGCAGAGAAAGAATATTATGGTGCCTACCATATGAGATTAAAGTAATGATGGGGGCAGCGAAAACAATTTTGACGTTTGAAGTATGTGACTAAAGTGCGTGATTGATTTCCTAAAAAAAATGGCAATAAGGGATGGTTATGACAGGGATACTATGATTCCAGGATATCTTTAACTTCGAAATGTAGACTCTGCACCCCAATTATTTGATAAACTACCTTGAAGAAACCTTGTGTCTTGAAATACAATGGTTGCAGGTTTCTCTGGCAAAGAGGGAGTGGATTTTTTCTGTCAAATGCAACAGGCGGGTGTAAAGCCAAATGGACTTTATATTGTTGGGGTTCTGAAAATCTGTGCTAGTGTGGGCGAGGAAGCACATGAGTAGGGTAAGTAGGTACATGGTTATTCTATAACCGGTTGATTGGTATTCTATAATGCAGGTTGATATGTATGGTAAATGTGAGAGAATAGATAATACACATCACATGTTTGATATGATGCCTCACCATGATTTTTTCTATTAGACTGAAATAATCAAGGGGTATGTGCACTTGGGTGAAGTAGAGATTGCACGTGATTTGTTTGACAATATGCTTGAGCGAAACATAGTCACATGGAACACTTTGATTGCAGGATATGAAAAACAAGGTTATGGTGAAGAGGCCCGGATACTATTTGGGAAGATGCTTAGGAAAGATATGAATCCAAACCACTTTACCTTTGTTAGAGTTATGAGTGTATGCGTTGGCTCAGCTGTGCTGGAATGTGGAAGGAAAGTGTATTGTCAGATTACTAGAACAGGACACGATGTAATCATGTTTTTGGGTAATGCTCTAGTTGATATGTATGCAAAATGTGGGAGCATTGTAAGTGCCCACAATTTATTCGATAGAATGCTCGAGCGAGATTTTGTGTCATGGAATGCAATAATGGTTGGATATACTTAGAATGGATATAGAAAAGAAGCTCTTCAACTCTTTGAAAACATGATTGATTTTGGCTTGAAACCAGATGAAATTACTTTCATGTACATTCTCTCTTCATGTAGCCATGCAGGACTAGTTGTTGAAGGCCATTACTAATTTAGTGTAAGGAGTCATCGTTATTTAGTCACACCAAGAGCAGTATACTAAGCAATCATCAACGACATCTTTGGGTCAGCAGGACACATGGATGAAGAAGAGCACTTGAAGACAACACACCATCTGAACCAGATGCAACCATGTGGAGGCATTGCTTGGTGCCTACAAGATTTGTGTCAATGCCCTAGTAGCAAAATGTGTAGCAGAATGTCTTTCTATTTAGAAGCACGAAGTGCTTCACAATATGTGGTGTTGTCAAACTTGTATGCTGCCAATAAAATGTGGGATCTAATGGTTGAGGTGAGAAAATTGATGAGAGAGAGGAGAGTTAAAAAAGATGCTAGGGTGCAGCTAGATTGAGGTGAAGAACAGGGTAACTATATTTATTCCATAAAACATGTCTCTAACAATCACAATTAATCTGTCCAAAATTAAAACCACTTGCATTGGAGATGGACAAGACATGGAACTAAATATGCAAGTTTTAATTCATCTTAGGATGGATGAGTGCACAACGTTTATGGACACTTATCAGAATTATCCAGAATCTTTAATAGACATCAATATAATTCATCTTTTCTGAAGTGCTATGGCTACTCAAAACACAAAGAAACACAACTATAAATGAAAAAACATAACACAAAAGACTTCTCAAAATTGAGCACTGAATTACCAGGCTCTACTATTTCTACTTATAGAAAAATTTACATTAAATGTAGAGAAGACTATAGATTACAGTTAGTTGGCATATTAATGAAAAATAGGTGAGAAAAGATGACTAGGCGGCTGTAGACGGCTGCACATGTTTTCTCTAGTTTTCTGGAACATTCTTCTTGATATGTGTCGACCATGGATTACATTGCATTATAATTAATTTATTTCAACATCCCCCCTAAATTAATTATACTAACAATTTTAAATATCCCCCCAAAATCTAGAAATGATGGGTCCAAGCCTAAAGCCTTGTTAGGTACCCATTTACAATCATTATTCCCTAAATATAATGGTTGGAATTCACTATAATTCCCCCTAAATGACAACTAGGAGATAGTCATGTGACTTCTCGTAAGCCTAAAAAATTTCTAAGAAATACAAACGTAGCCTCACATAATGCCTTTGTAAATATATCAACAATCTGGTCCTCTGTCTTGCAATATTGAAGATTAATCACCTGTTGCTAGGTGAGATGCCTGATATAATGATTATAGACCTCAATATGTTTTCTGCGAGCATGAAACACTGGATTCTTGCACAATGAGATGGCACTCTGATTATCACAATGAAGTATAGAAGGTCCTGGCTAATGTTGCTTGCGTACTGATAGAATATATTTTAGCCAAGTTATTTCATTAGCTACTTCATTTGCTGTGGTATATTCAGCCTCTGTAGTGGATAGAGAAATAGTAGATTGTTTTTTGCTACACCATGAAATGGGACCTACACCAAGATAGACAACATAACCTGTAGTTGATTTATGGTCATCTGCACATCCTGCCCAATCAGAATCTGAATAGCCAATAAGTGGAAGATCTTCATGAGATGAATAATAGACACCCATTGTCAAAGTCCCTTGAACATATCATAAGATTCTTTTTGTTTCTATCTAATGTGGGACCTTAGGGGAACTTAGAAATCTGGAAACCACACTAACTGCAAAATAAATATCTGGTCGAGTGTGAGTTAAATAAACAAGACTACTAACCAATTGCCTGTATAAGGTAGGATCAACATCTTCTCCTTCCATATTTACTTTCTTAACTTTAAACCAGGAGCAACTGGAGTAGACACACTTTTACAATCTTCCATCCTAAACTTTTTCAACAAGTCTAGAGCATACTTGGTTTGAGAGAGATAAATGCCATCATCTTTCTGCCATACTTGTATACCAAGAAAGTAATGTGGAAAACCGAGTTCAGTCATCTCAAATGTATCTTGCAATTTTAACTTTATCTCACTAATTTGATTCATGTTATGTCATGTAATGATAAGATCATCAACACAAAGCACAATAATTATGCTACCACCATCATCAAATTCCTTCACATACAAATTTGGATCATGAGGACTATTGTGGAATCCTTGAAGTTGAAAATATTCATCAATTTTAGCATACCAAGCCCTTGGAGCTTGTTTCAATCCATATAGAGATTTCCTTAATTTACAAACCAAGTGTTCTTGTCCTAGAATTTCAAATCCTTGGGGTTGTGTCATATAGATTTCTTCATCAATTTCACCATTCAAAAATGCAATTTTCACATCCATTTGGTGAAAAGGCCACTTGAAATGTGTTGCCAATGCTATAACAGTCCTAACACTACTAATCTTTTCTACTAGGGCAAGTGTTTCTGTGTAATCTATTCCCTCTTTTTGTGAACACCCTTTGGCCACTAATCTTGCATTGTGTTTTTCAATATTGCCATCTGACTTGAACTTAGTCTTATACACCCACTTATTGTTAATCACATTCTTACCCTTTGGTAACTCCACTAATTCCCAAGTTTTATTCTTTATCAAAGAATCATACTCACTTTGCATAGCTTGTTTCCATTCATGTTGTCCCTTAGCCTCATCATATGTTTGAGGATCATTGGTCTTCATTATGGTGGTCATTAAAGCATAATTAATTTTTTGAGTCCTTTGATAAATATCTTGAATACTCCTAGTCTTTGGAGGAGGACTAGATTCCTCAGCTATGTTATAGATTTCCTTAGAACTTTCACAGGTTTCAAAATCATTGGAAGTCTCATGATTATCTATGGCCACTTGTGGAATGAGAGAGGATTTTTTCATATCATCAAACCCTTCATTAAACTTGACATCCCTACTTGGAAGACAGTGTTTATATTGGAGGAGTGTTGAAGAGCCACTCAAATAGAGTTTAATAGTGTCCTCATATTTACACTCATGTTCTTTCTGGCTTTGTCTCTGGGTTGTTGTGTTTATGGCATGTGTAGATGTCTGCAAAGTTTCAGCAGAGAAAATATCAATTATCTCATAGAACGAAGGAGATCAGTTATGGAAAGTGTTTAAACAAAAAAATAAAGGAAATTGTTCTCCAATCAACGAGGTACTTGCAGCCAAAGGAGGACTTGGTGACAATTATAGGTTGTAATTTTTTATTTCTCTTGGGTATATATGAACTAGCTGATGCATATAGGCTTGGTCTGTGAACAAAAGGTGTGTTTCTAGAGTCATAGATATTAGTTGCAGGAATTAGCATTGGTTATTTTAGGTACAAAAATTTTGAGGTAAGATGGTATGCTTAAGATTGTTGTTGTAGCACAATGAAGTCTGTCTGAGATGTGTGTTCTAGTTTTGGATTGATTATTTGGGTTGGAGGTAAAAAAGGGAGAAAGTTTGTTTCAAAATGTGCCTAGTTGAAGAATGTTGTTGAGATACCCTTGAAATTTTGATGTTTTCATTTTGTAAAGTGATTGATAGTATTTGGGAGGCTCTTGAAAATAGGCCAATCTCAAATAGTGTGCAATCACAAAGTCAAAGAATGTATTGTACCTGATTTATGGTGAGGGGTGCATTATCGATTGTACCCGACACCTGACACCCCAGAACTTTATCTGATCATTTGTGCTCAATAGAGGTTCCTCCATTGATTTCTCCTCATGCTTAGTATCTTGCAGTCCCTGCTTCTAGAATCCTAATATAGAAAACTTATAACTACCGTATGCATCTATACTGGTGGGAAATTTCTCTCTAAGCTCTCACGATGAAAATATTTAATCAACAACTCTTTCACAGAGATGCTTTTTAAATTTTGTACATATATTTTACAACACAATGAAATAAATACTTTTTGAGGCCGGTAGAAAAAAGAGAGCTTAACTTAGACCATTAACTGCTCTCTTATCATTTTTTACTTCTCTCACGTCTATTTGATGAATAAATCACCTTTGTCTGTGTATGCTACAATCTTCAACATGCTGGGATGCATTTCAAATACTAGTAGCAGGATTTGGTTGATGAAGATCTAGTTGCCTCGCTAGAAATTTGGGCTGCCAGACAGTTTTCTGTGAAAACCAAATAATCAATTTGTCAAATGGAGGTGTGATTAAGTAGAAACAAGTGTAGAGATTCATTGCGTAAATTTAAACTGGAAGTATTACCTTATGAAGAGAAGGCTTTAGTCTCAGTGGGCAAATGAACGATAAAGGCCCAGTTTTGAAGTATCCAAACATAGTTGAAGACTATATGTTCGACGTGTCCTTTGAGAATATGCATAGCATGAACAACAGAAAAGAGGTTGGGTTCATTTGGTTTCTCTGAATAAGTTTTCTTTTTTATATTGACTTAATATATTGGTGAAACTCAAGATTATTCCAAAGATTAAAGCAAAGTGAAGCAGTCTTTTCTCAATCCTTTTAGCTCTTGACATGTGTTTTGCATGCAGTGTAATGTCTTGGGTGGCTTCGTGCAGAGCAGTTAATGTTATTGGTAAGCAATGTGAGAGTTTTTGATGGCAATATAGTCAATTTCTGAGCTCATCACCTCATTATTGTCACAGCTATTCTCGCTCGTTGTCGGCTCTATTGTGATACATGCTCGCCATCACAAATTTCTGAAGCCCTAATACTATAAGTTTCATGTCCTTTCTATTTTTTTTAATAGAATAGTGTTAAGCAATCTAAAGAAATACCAAAACAAGGGTTGTGCGCAGCTGGAGTCCTTGCCTTAGGTAGGGGAGTAGAAGGGAACTGTCATTTTCCCTAGTGTTGCGCAGAACAGTGATCAAAATCGGGACAAATTTAGCATGTGTCAACAAAAGACGTAGGACAACACATTGTCATTAAATATTATATATATAAAGGCATCCGCATTCCCAAAAAACATTTCATGCATCTTGCATTCAGACAAACGTATGAAAATAGAGAGAAAGTATTTACAAGACCTCACAAAACAAAAACATTTCATTGCATCTCGCATTCGGACAAAGGTATGAAAATAGAGAGAAAGTATTTACAAGACCTCAAAAAACAAAATCAACACTTCATGATAAATAAAATAATACTTTTAAAGAGTTTCAATACCAGACTTTCTCACGGGATTGCAGTGTCTAGCCTGGGAATCAACACCCCATTTTGATATGATGGGCATTGGTAAAGGAACCCAAAGATTTAATACCTTGTATAGACTCATATAGTACTTAGGAAATTAAGAAACAAATTTATAACCTATTCTAAACTTTATAAACAAATGACAAAAAGATGAAGCTAAGCTGCCTGTCACATAAAGTTGATAAATAGAGAAAAGAATCTAGAGAAATAACAGGACATGAAAGGAGCAGAGATAGAATACCTGTCATGATGAGTAGAAGACACTATTGAAGAGTAAAGAGAATAGAAAAGACTGAAGAATAGAGACTACATATGTCTTCTTCGCTTGCCTCGAGTGAAACAAACACAATATAAAACATAGATCTATATATATCCCTCACACCCAACTAGACCCAAACCGTAATTTGTTCTCTAATCAATTTAAGAGGGCAGTAAAATCTACTACCTCTATTGAGAAAAAATAGTGCTTCTATCTAAGACCTTGAATACTCTATCTATGGGGGATCTGAATATGCAAGAATTCATTCAGTTTGACTTTGGAACAGTGTACTTGGAGGAAACTGCATATGATTGGTGGCACTGTCACTATCTCGATGTCAAGATGGTCTTAAGCTAGTTATGACTTTTCCTATCTTTTCGTTGATATGTTTGACAAGAAAACCAGTGATGATTAATACATAGAGATGAGAAATTTGCAGCAACAATAAGCAATAATTTCTTGATAGTTTCAAATTATATATACACAAGACTCTACTTGCTGAAATAAAAACCTATGTGGAAGCATCAAATGTACACAATTAAATGATGATAGAAATATCACAAATAAAATAATGTAAAAAATTGAAAGTAATTTGAAATTTCCAAAAAGAAGCACCAAGTTACGATGAGCAGAGATTTGTATGTGCAAGAAGAGAAGCTCTATATGCATTGTATGTGCAAGAAGAGAAGCTCTATATGCGGGCGACCATTTTGACATTGAAGGAATTTTCATCCGGAACATTGTACGAGATGGAGCTTAAAGGGCATTTGAGTTGAGCGAAGAACACAAGCAGGTATGCTTTGATACCCCCATTTTATTTTGAAATCGATATAACTATAAATTGAAATAAATCCCCAGTGCCTCCGGATTTGAGTTATACGCATCAAAATAAGCTGAGATGGGTGAAAGACGAATTTCCACATGCTCTGCTCTGATTTCATCCACCACTGCTTCCACAACTTCAAGAGCAAATCTGCAATGATTCTCGAATGTTACGCCATAACCATCGCTTCAATCCTTGACCTCGTCTTTCACAAACTGGTCGAGAAGGAACCCATGTGCCCCATGAATTTCAACACCGTCGAAGCCTGTTCATAAAGGGACTGATTATATCAATAAAAGGAACATTCTCTTCTTCACTCAAGATATATCAGAATAAAAACTTACATGCGTCTATAGCATTTCTGGCAGCATTTTGAAAGACTGCAACAACATTGAGAATTTCCTGTGCTTTCAAAGGCCGAGGAGGAGAGAAGTCCGCAACATCCTTTCAATTTGGTAGAGGGATCTTTCCAGATATTGGTTTTCTTGTGGACGAAACTGGAGATTGGCCATTAGGCTGATAATCTGCATTACAGTGCATCCAAAACATACAATTATTTGTTGAGTAGGAGAATCAATCAAATTGAAAAAACAGGGGAAAGCTGAAAAAAAATACTGACCAACATGAGAAAATCTTCCACCATGCAATATTTGAGAAGAAAATTCCCCCCTTGTCGTGTACAACCTTGACAATGGGCTTCCAGGCTTCAATCTTCTCCTGTGTCCATATTCTGGGCGTATCTGGAAGCCTGTCATTTAAAGAGAATTTTATTTCAATAAACATTCAAATGTTTGGAATAAGGAAAAATTGAAATAAAAGTAAGTGGAGTCCTGACCCACCCTTGAGTAGTATCAGAAACCCCTGTTGCCTCTGTGATCAATAAACCCACGCGTGTTGCTCTCTGAGAGTAGTACAAAACTGCATGTGGTTGCGGAATGGTATTGTAGGATCTTTGCCTGGCTAGTGGAGCCAAAAACACTATGAAAACTGAGGAAAAATCTATGTTAGGAGAAGATTAAAAAACTCAATTTTATAGGTGGGTTCTAAGTAAATCTGCATGGTGAGAGAAACCTGTGAGCCAAATTGAAAATGTTGAAGCGGAGGACTGCATCAATCGACATTGTTGTCAGGGAGTACATTGTTACGAGGGCTAAAGTTGGTGGAACTAATAACGATTGAGGAAGGGAGGCACCATTGTGGGTCATTGGTACACCATTGTTGTCAGGGAGTACATTGTTACGAGGGCTAAAGTTGGTGGAACTAATAACGATTGAGGAAGGGAGGCACCATTGTGGGTCATTGGTACACTTTATTTCGTAGCGCGCTTTGTATTTTAGCCCATTGTTGAACAACACAGTGCTCAATGCTTCCATTTTAATGTCGTACCCTTGACCATAAAGGCTTCCATACCCACAAGCCCCACCTGCTGAAAACAGGAAATGTCAAAATCTTACTATTAAAAAACCTTAAAACTAAAACCCTAATGGGGAACCAGGCATGCATGCAAAATGCCAGACACGATGCCACCTGCGGGATGATAAGCCATGCAAGAACCAAAAAAAACATTCTGCCCACGTAGCCTATCTACCCCCGCCACTTGCCACAGCTTGCCACCATTGCCACGATTCTCCAATTTTATGCAGAATTTGCTAAGCAGGAAATTAAAAAGATCGCCCCGAAAAATCAGTTGAACCAACGAAAAAACAGGAACTTTGGAGGGAGAAATTCATTTTAGTAGACATAAATTTGGCCACCATAATATATTGATAATGTTGCAGGATTTTCACGGTTACCGAGGCTTGAACTATTGCAAAAAAGAGACCCGGGAACATTAGTCCCCGCCTTAGACGACAGGGACTAATAAGAAAAATAACAGTATAAGAAGAAATGGATAGAAAATACTCTTATCGCAGATTTTATTAATGCATCCTCACTTCTTTTTGTATCTAGTTACTCGCATTTGTACAGAAAACAGATTACTTATTAAACCATGACTTTTATTTATCAAATCTTTTATGCTTTACCCTAAGGTTAATTACCATTTAAATAAAGTGAATAGCTGAGCAACCGATCAAAACCCTAGGCTCCAGGAGAGCGCTCTAAATGTCAACAGAATTGCTCCATTTGAATTTAACCCGGGAAGTTATGAATTCAATCCCTCAGATGTGTATTTAATCCTACATTTAATTTATACACCACTTAAATAGGGCTTGCATACTCAGGAGCAACAAGTAGAAACCCGATGGCTAGGGCAACAGAAAAGTGATTTAATTTCCAGACAAATTGTTGTCTTTGAATTTAATTCAGAATTAATTTTTTGAACCCACAAAAATTATTTTTTAAACCCTGGGAATATCATCGTCATTTAAACAAGGTTTATATCTTCAAACACAACTTTCCCAACAGCTAGAGTCTCTCGGATTTTAAAAAAAATGTTGTATTTGAATTTAACCCCAAAATTTATTAATAGAACCTTAAGTTGTATGGATTTAATACTAGATATATCTCGCCAGGACTTGACAATATTCTTCTCTATTCATTATGTTTCTGGAAAAAAATAGTACATGGCAATCTAAATGTGCTGGATGGCAACTTAGTAAATAATTTAGCATGTCATAAATATTGTTTGTCCATTAATCCAAAATAAAACAATTTCCTATAATGTTAATCGTTAATCATTTTTTATTTTCTATAATTTTAATCTATAAGATTATAATTTTTAAGTGAGTTCCATAAACCTTAAACCCTAATCTATAATCTCCTATAATGTCAATCTATAATTTCCTAATCATCATTTATTAGTATGAATATGGGACATGCACATTATTCCTAATTTTCTACATTTATATATCACATATCTTTAGGTCAATTAGTTATGTTCTAGGTTATTGAATCTTAATTCTAATCACTTCATTTCTTTAGTGCCCTAGATGTTAATGAATATATTTTGAATTCTTAAAAGATTTTTCCAAGCCTTTCTAATCTAATACAAGAATTTTTCTAAAGTTTTCTAAGATTTTCTTAAAATTTTCTAAATTTTTCTAAGATTTTTCTAGCATTTTCTAAGAATACCTAGGTTTTTTCAAAGATTTTCTTTATAATTGAAATATGAAATTATTTATCTAAGAATACAAGATTACAAAAATAGACATATACTATTGTAGATATATTTAAAAATCTAACAAACAACAAAAAAATTGCAAAAACCAATCAACATACAAGTAAAATTAAACAAGAAAAGGATGAATTTGGTGCACCTAGTATAGTAGAGTTGAAGTGGTGGGTGATGTAGGGAGCTCACAGAGGTCTCTCAACCAAAAATTGCATTGGGGGGGGGGTCACTCTAACACCTTGTGGAGCCCAAGATTAACAAAGAAAATGAAAAAATAATTATCACCTCGGGCTTATATACTTATTGTTAAAAAAGTTAGTTAAGATGGGGTTCACTATTTTGAGATAGCCTGATATCACTAGGTAATAGTCATGCAAAATAGCTTAGTGACTATCCTAATATTGCTCTAATTCAAGAAAACTATAACTCATTCATGTGAAAACTTTGTTTACTGCAAAATAAAATTTATCTTTTTATGTTTATAATTTATTAGAAACTTATCATAAATATTTCATTACATAGATACATTACTTTTTACAAAATTGTGATAATGACAAAGTAAAAGAAATTGTGAATAATTATTAGTACGCTTATATGATTTGTAGAATTCGCCGATTGAAACACCTTTCTTTAAATTAAATTATTGAATTAATATATTTGATATTATTTTTATTTTGTGCATAGCCCAAACTTGCTCAATGCTTTTGATCCTATATCAGTTTAGTATAGTATGAAAGTGGACCTGAATCAATCAATATGACATATTCAATAATTAAAATATTAAAAATATATTCTTGGGAAGAAATCGATTTAGACCATGTGAAAATACATTTCATCATTATTTACGAGACACTCAATTTGTTCGATTGCAAAAGTAGACTAGTTTCATTTTGGACGACATAAGCTTGTAACAAAGCCCTGGTTACTCATGAAGCTGGTATCATGATAGTGTGATATATCACACTGTATTCAGACATAAAAGTAGAATAGTTTTATTTTGAATAAGTCAAGCTTCAAACAAAGCAATAGTTGCTCATGAAGCCGGGTAGTCATGAAGGTAGTATCATGATGGAGTTATGTATGATACTCTACTTATTTATTCATCTACATAAAACAGAACCTTCTCAGTTGCTTTTCCTACAAACACGAGCATAATCCCACACTCTCCCTGGCTTGCAGAGAAACCCTTTGTCTGGAGCGCAATGGCTATCCATTCTACATTTACACATCTTGTTTACTGCACATCCGTCCCTCAACTCCTCCACATCTTTCCCTCCGATTCCAAACAACCCGTCAGTCCAATCATTGGAAAACAATCCCTTCGGATCAAACCTCTCCTTCACCTTCAAAAATCCTTGCAAGTTCACCGTCCGTTTGGCCAACCCTCTGAACAGGTAACCTCCTGACTTTGCCCAGTGCAGTCCCCCTCCATACTTCTCGATCAACATCTGTTCTATCTCTTCATACACATCTTCATTCCACCTCGGTCTACCCGCTTCGCTTGGTCGATAAGTTAGGAGCTCTAACGTCACCTGATCTTCAGCGGGTCCAAGGTACGCCTCCGACTTCTTAATAGACCGAACATCTATTATATCCAGGTCACACATCCTCCGGGGATTCAGATCTCTTATTTTCTTTACATCCTCCATGGCTTCTCGGAATCGAGACAACGGCACTCTCACTTCAACATCAAAATTCAAAATCGGGTGCACACGTCGGTCCCAGACACATGTGGTGATGGTCTCATTTTTATCTAAAATTTGGGTAGGAGTACAGCTCTCATCTATATTTTTAGGGATTTGTTCGCATTTACCAGATGTCTGCATGCGATTATTGAAACCGACCACTGGATACCCCGTGAAGCGTTTCCCGTCATTCAAAAATCCTTGCCCATTCGCCACACCTTGAATTGTTCCGTTTCCAATAAAGTTGCAAATTGCATCCACGTCTACTTCTTCCTGCATTGAATCGACTGAAAATGCAATTGAATCGATTCGTGTTATTCAGATGGTTCTTTCTTAACAAAAATAGCACCGATGGGAATGAGTAATTCGATATTTTTATATCAACGAGATTGAAATGTGAAAGCTCTCACCTTGATAAGCACTTGCTTCAATGTCAGCGACTGTGGTGGGAGTACCAATTGCTGAGGTGCTGCCATCGCCTGCAACATCAACAGAAACGCGATCTATGGCTAGAAAAACGGCCTTCCGATGTGAAGGAAGCCATTTTATATCACCAAATGTGTGATCTCTGAGGAAACGTTCAGCTTCATTTTCCAGATCGTAGTCATCTTTGAGTGAGACAGAAACTATTCGTTTAAACATGGGTTGCAGAGCGAATGTTATCTCTGAAATTGCTCCCAGCGTTCCGAGAGACAATTTGGCGGCCTTGAGATCTTCGTCTGCTTCAGTCAAAGTTATGATCTTTGCGTAGCCTTGGGAAGGAGGCGCGGGCACCACGATTCTCATTCCCACCACGTACTCATAAACTCCGCTGCCTTTCCCGGCAAGGCTGCTGCCGTGGGCTCCCGTGGAAATAACGCCGGCTGCAGAAACTCCACTGATGTAAGGCATGGCTGGCAGAGCGAGGCCATGCTTTGCAGCTGCTTCGATGACGTCGCTCATGATTGCTCCGCCTTGGACGGTGATCGTCATTGCCTTTCTATTCACTTCAACGACGGAGTCATAGTTCTGCGTCGAAATGATGAGTCCTTCACTCTCAACACAGAAGAGCTGCGAGGCGCTGTGAGCATGTCTGCTCACCACTCTTATCTTCTGCTTGTGTCGAACAGCGTGGGCGACAGCACGGAGGAGGTGGGGCTCTTAGGTAGGCCATGCCGCGCTGGCAACCTTGCAAACAGAACGCTTCATCCCTAACCCGAAAATTTCACATCCATGGCTTGTGCACAGCACTGATGGAGGAGGTGGGCATGCTCTTGATTTTGCGTCTCTGCTCAACGCTGGGACGCAACACAAAATAAACAGAAGCAAAATGCGAATCATCATGTCTGTTTTGCAGTTTTAAGAAATGGGAGACAACTTGGGTTTACTACGAGCGGAATCGACCATTTATATAAATTCTGAATCGGTAAATCCTCTATAGAAAACACCTCCAAAAATGACGCGTTTACAGAGCATTCCAAATTGACAACTACTGACTAAATTTACGGCCGCCTCCCTTGTCAAACACTCTTCCTTTTAAAATCATGTGTGGATAAAAGTTGTCACATACTTTTTTTTTTGTTCTCGAGTCTTCAGAAGACCAGCCGTCAGCATTAATGCTGCGTATAGAAGTCTTCATCCACTACTCAATTCTAGAATCTTCTTGGCATAAGGACAGCGCAAAGGTAGAGGGAGTAAAAAAAGGAGACTATGCGCAGGAGAAAGGAGGGAGATACAGCGCGTGAGAGAGGAGGAAAATGGGAGTTCAATAAAAAAGAAATGCACTGTTTTGGGCAGGAAGAATAAGAAAGGATTTGACATAATAAAGGGGGCAGTGTGTGCAGGCACAAAGGGAAAACAAAATCATGGGTTAAACCAGAGGGCATTTTGGGAGAAGAAAAAAAAAAAAGGATTGAGGGGATGACATATTGATAGGAGAGGAAGAGCCCACAGCGAAGTGAATCAAAGGGAAAACCACAGAGAGCCACGGCAGAAAGGAGAAAAGACCAGGTTTCCATTTCAATGTTCTGAAGTTTTCTTTTTGATGCAACAAATATATTTTCCTTCCATGAAAACATGTGTCTATTCAGTATAGCATGTTGCAAACAAATTTTATTCATTTGTTAATTACTTTGGGTGTCGACGGTTCTTGAGCACATTTTAAAATAGTGAAATCATGTTTTATATCTTCATAAGATTTGTTGTCTACCTGTATCAAATAGGATAGTCCAACCAACTAGTTTCGTAATAGATTCAGAATACTATGGTATGGTTGTTGATTGTTTTGATAAGATCATTTTCGATACGCTGAAATCCATTCTAGTAGAGAGATTGTTATTGGTAATAAAAAAATTTTGTGAAATAATAACTTTCTTTTTTGGTTCGATAGTTCATGTAGTGCTACCAAACTTCTTAGTGTTTCAGCACAATTAGTTGAATATATAAAATTTCTGTATGGCTGTAAATGAACCAGAGTTTATTTTAAAGAATGTCATATTCAGGTAGTGAATTTTCATAGAACTAAACTTGAAACCACAGTAGTAAATTTTAACTTTGGAAAGTCTGAACATAGATAGAATTGCGTATCCTTGTAATAGAAATCTCTTATTGGAAATTCTTGATTATTCTCTATTTATTTATACATTTCTGGATTCTTCTCTCGAGCTCATTAGTAAGTAATTTGATAGACAGATTTTTTTTTCAATAGATATTTCAAAACCAGATGCTGAAAACCAAAATTAAAATTAGAATGGAAATAATTAATAAACTGAAGAGTAAGCTTTTCCTTGCAATGGCCATTAGTTACTTTCTATTCAGCACGGAGAATTGTACTCAAGTGTGACATAACTTTATTACTACTCCTAGATGGGATTTCTTATTTAATTTATTTTCTCATAACTTAATAGACAATATGGAAAGTAGTTTTCGTTTATTATTTTTCTGCTGAATCCTTACTTGTGCTATAGTTTTTATGGTTTTTATTGAAACTTTGGAAATGTAAAGGAAAGGGTGTAGTATGTGGAATACTAGGAAAGGGTAATTATATTGTTCATTATCTACCAGTAGAAATCTGGCACTTAAATGCTTTGGCCAAAGTTATGTAGCACATGTTTTCTTAAATGTGTATGGTTATGTTTCATCTTCCTGTAATCTGTGATTAGTTCTACTTAGACATATGTGGAAAGTAGTTAGTCTCACAAACACACCAGATTCCTTCTGATCCATCAGTGCCGAAAGATAGACTTCTTGGGCAGGGTCGGTGCGCTCTACATTTCAGGATGAGCCCCGGGGGAGCTAACCACTCCGTGGTTGGGTGGATTAAACCCCTGAACCACACTCTCGTCTTGAGATTTGCAGATGGACAGGTGTCCGATAGCTTAGGAAATCAGAGTACGCAGATGGACAGTTTTCCGATGGCATTTATGCTATTATGACCCTATAATTTTGTACATAGTGTATGTAATTGTGTTCTAATATATTTATGATGTAAGGTGCACGACAAGTTAGTCGCCATTCTGAAATTGAACATTGTAATTTTACTGATTATGGAAATGTTATAGTTTCGACATAATGGTTGATTACTTTTGGAAATATTACATTTTGTGTTATGTCAAATAATTGAAATGTAATAGAATTTGGTATTCATGAATAATTGTTGTCTTGATCTTTTTGGTCGATTAGTCTTTAGCGTTGACCGACTATGACTATAGAATCGACATAAGAGAAATTTTGTCTTTTTATGCTTTGTTTGTGGATTTTTTGATCTTTACAAAAGTCTTTCAATGTGCTTTGAGTGTTATGAATGTCTCCTCTGTATATTTTACCTAATGCTGGTAACGTATGTATACTGTTTGGCCATATAAGCTGGCCCTAAATACATGTTTAAAAGATATGCAAAAATAAGAGACCCCTAATCACTTCCCCTACACTTTAGGTTCTGTAAGACCTAGGTGGGTATATCTGTTCACCAAGAGATTTTTCAATTTGATGCGTTTTATAACAGACTATATCTCCCACTTGTATCTTACTTCTAAACTCTTTCTCATAATGGCATATATCTTTGAAATAGACTAGTTTGTTGATTTGCTTGATTACTTCTAACTTGATTATATTATTTCCTTCTACTACTACTTTTGTTATATTCCTACAACTAGCTTGATGTCTGATCGACTTTTACTTTTATCTTTCTTCTTCCATTTGCTACTTCTAACTATCTTGATTTCCTCCTTCTATTTATCTTCTACTTCTCCTACTATGTCCTGATTATGTTTTAGATAAATTTATATGTAATAGATCAATCTCTTCTTCTCCTTTGGGCTATAGAGTCACTCTCTCCCAAACCCTATGTATAACTCTTTGAGACAAATTTTAAACTCACAACTTAGATGAATATGTCTGCTAATCTAACCTTCAATAGTATTTAACTATTGTTTTCCACAATAATCAGTCTAATTGAATTTAACTTTTGCTTGAAAAGACCAATCAAACAAAAAACATAAGGCTATGGAAGTCTCAAATGTACCTTGTTTATCAAATTACCATGACAACAAATAATTATTTCATATAAAGATTTAAGAAAACATTCATTTACCTTAAATGAAAATCACATAGAACTATCTTGAATAAAGATTTTCCACAAAACAATTTGAGAAAAAGTACCAATTGCATTATTTAAAAACTGTAAAGTATTACACCGATTCTGAAATAGAAATTGTCTTGTTTCATTCCTCAATAATTACAAATTTTAAATCCATAATATATGAAAGACTAAAAGGTCATGCATTTTTATCAAGTCTTTTACGACATAAATAAACTTGAACAAAGAGGAACTTAATCTTCATCCAGCCATGAAGTAGCTGCCAATAAGTGCTCCTTTTATTTTCTTGATTCATGAGTATCAACATCATGGATTGTATTCCTGACTTCATACTTGATCTGGATCATCCTTTCCATATGGTGGCATGCTCCTTCAAGTGCTATTACATCATTCTTCACTGTCTCTAATACATCCTATAGTATTTGCTTGCATGACTCTGTCCAGTTGTCTTGATCTCTTAAATATCTATCCTTGTTGTAGAGTTTAGACAATTCCATCTTAACAGTATTTTCAAACCCCTCATATTTAGGTTCCAAATACTCAAAGTATTTATCATGCTTGGTTATCAACCTCTCAGCAAGGGCGAGGGAACTTCTGTTTGATGCTTCTTTGAGACGCATGTCATGTAACATGGTGTCTAGTTTGTTCTCAACCCTTTGATGTTCCAGTATTGCTACAAAGTTCTTCTAATGAGAAACCCAAAATTTGTCAAGCCACACCATTAAATTTGCAAATCTTTTATGCATTAGAATAGATACCATCTCAAATTTGTTATCTTGCATCTGAATTAGTAATCTTTGATGTTCATCCTACAATTCCTCCAATTGGTTTCTTAACTCTATATCCTCTCTAGAGGTGATCCTCATATTATTGTCTCTCTAAGTAGCATTTTCCAATAACAACCTTCTCATTCTTCAACTTGAAGGAATTTCTTTCTTTTACCAATTATCTCATTTGGGCTCTGTTAATTTTTGCAATATGCACACCAATGTATATTGTAACAATTGGATCAACCTCTCAAACCTTGAGTGTTATCATATGGTCAAATACCTTCTTAATGTCAATTATCTTTGGCCTTTTGTGTAGAGGGTACAATGCCCAGATCATCATAGATTGTTCACCTGGATCGAATCTTGACCCAATGTATATTTCTTTCACCCCTTCAACATTCAATTTGTATTCTTTGTCACCATTGTGTACAAAACTATCAAACACTAATGCTGGATTTAAATCCCATCTAGGGAATACCATAATTTATGCCTCCTATAGTAGTCATCTTCCTTTGTCTGGTGTCATGGTCTTGATTTCTTCATCAATATCCATTTTCAATCTATTCAACAATAGTTGTTCATTCTAATTTGGGGTAATGTTGGCGATTGAATCTCTCAATTTATTTTCTTTGAAATTGTATAAAAATTTATTGAATTCATTTAATGTGACAAATTGGTCATAAAATATGAAAGATTCATAGGTTGAGAGCCTATCATCTTTATCAACATTTAATTATTTAGCTACTTGTGCTCTTTTGTTAGGAAAGTCTACATATTCATTAGCAATCATTCTTGGAACCTATTGAGACTATGATTATTCTTCATTTTCTTCAACATAACCCTCACCAAATGATTTGATTTTTATATCTTTCATCTCCTTCTTCTTTTTCTCCATATCTCCGTTATATTTTTCAACTACTTCTTCATCCTCTAAATTCTTGAAGACATCTTCTACAGGGAGAGGGATATGATTGTATCCACTCAAATTCTGCTTCTTTTTTGCAAAGTTGATATAACCCTCTGGGTCATATCATGCCCTTGGATCAACCTCCTTTAAATTATATTATGCTAGTAACATTTCCTTGATACCGACATAAGCTTTACAGTATCCACCAAGGTTCATAAAACTTGAATACTCCAACTGTCTAACAATTTCTAAGTATGCCACTCTCTCAGGAACTGTCTTAGGGAGCTTATATGGTTCTCCCTCAAATACAAAAGCTTATATCATAGTGAAATCTTGGTGAACATACCATTCCCCCTGGTTGTGGTTTAGTATTTCCCTCTCATCAAATTCCTTTGGTCTTAAAAATTTCTTTATGTCATCTGAAATAGAATAATCACAAGGATGATTATACATCATGTAGATTTTCTTTACAAATAACTCCTCAAAATGGACATGGTGGCATTTAATGAACCTTGAGTTCTAAATAAAATTCCATAATTGGACTGGTAGTGCTTATCCTTCCTTGCCAACTTGCCTGATCCTTAACCCCTCAAGCCACATCCTCATTTCCTGGCGATAAAAAGTATCATGTGCATTAGAAATGAGTAATGCTTGAATGGTATGTGTTTGGGATCATCTTTGATAGAACTTAATCCAATGTCTATCATTCTTTAGACATACTCCACATAATCAAATGCTCTAGGGTTGTGGCATTGGACATCTACTGCAATCACCATAGGAGCAATTGACATAAAGTCTAGAATATCGCCCATTTCTACTTGTTTCACTAAGTAGTATGTATACCTCATGTAAGGTTCAAATAAATCAACACTAAAAATGGGACCATCATCATCACTTAGTGGAACTAACTTCCTATTTGGTTTAGGTCTATGCATGGGTAATCTTCATTCCTTGTATGTTGTATACAATCTTGTATACTCACTCTCCAGATCCTTGAATTTAATTGAATAATATGTCAAATCATCAAGGTTAAATACTACAATCACTACAATTTTGACACATGCACGAAAAGTTCACCCTCGAAGTTGCAAATTGCCCTTTTCTCATAATTATCACGGCTTGCTAACAGTTTCAAAAGGTCGGGTTTCATACTGACTCATGATAGGATTCTCCTGGCATAGTGAAAGATAAATAATTCATAACCCCTCATGCTTTTCCACACATCCCCTATGTCTTTATATCTATCTTCAATTTTCTCTGCTTCAGGTCTGTTTTGTGCAGATTTCTTAGACTTTGGTCCTGACCCCTCCATCGAGTCTTACATATCTTGTTGTAATTTCATTTCAGGGACTGACTCTGTATTGGTTTTTTGTTTCTTACTTTTGTTTACTTCTTCGTTCTTCTTCCTTTTACCATTAGAACTACTACTAGGACTTTCCATTTATGCTATTGAATTATATAGAAAAAATATTTTACAGATACTACAAAGATAACATACTTGAAACTGATCAAAGAATGTTTTTATCCCTTCGTTTGCAAATTTGTTTGACTCCTCTTCTTCACAATTCTTTGTCTGAAATTTTTCGTTGATGAAACTCAATTTGATCAACAATTTTTAGAGGAATTGTTCATGTGAACCATTAATATTTACATATTTAGTCATCAATGCTACTATATTTTGAATTTTGAAATGTTGAACTGACATCTATCACTATCGCTAAAACCTCCTAACTGATATGTCGATATGATCTCCATTGGTGCCATATTCATCAGTTTATTTTCTAAATCGGTGAAGCCTTTAAAATTTCCCTTTGATTCGTTAGTGCATTTTCATCTCACTTTTACTCTATCGACACAACTCCCACTAATTTTATTTCGCTTGTGTAGACAATCCTTCATCTTAGTAACCCTATTGGGGGAAAATATATTGCATCTTTTTTATTAATATTTCAATAGAAAAACTCTCTCCTCGAAAGAGAAACACGTTGGAGTAACTTATGTCAATCTTCCTTTAGAAATAACCTTATGTCTAACATCAGTGAAGCTTATTCTATCAGAAAGCCTTGAAAACTCCATTCTGATATCATTAGTTCCCCCAATAATTCTTATCGCTAGAATGAAAAATATCTTTCTCTGATCACAATGCGTAGTGATGATATCAGTGTAGCTTACTCCATCATAAGAGTCATTTAGAACCATCCCGACAATTATAGTTTCTCCGATGAGATTCATTGGTATAACTCCCTCCAATATGTTTTTTTTATGATGTATTGTGGTTATGTTGTTGTCGCTGAGACTTCTACCGATGACTTATGATAAAGATATGTTTCCCCTTGTGGACTCCTTCATCGGTGGAACTAATGTAAGGTTTACCCGATAACATTCATTTGAGTAACTTGTGATATCGGACCTAGCATTATTCCTCGCTCTGATAGCTTTAATTTCTCTGATGAAAATCTTTGGTGAAACTCCTTCCAATAATGTTTTTCCTTATCTCTTTTTGTGGTGGCACAACTTATCATTGGGACTTTTGACGATGTTCGATGCTAAAGATATCTTTAGTTCATTCATTTTTATTATTGGAAAAATAAATAAAATATTTCTCCAATATTTTTTAATCAGATGCCACCGGAGTAACTGATGTGGTTTAAGTCTAGAGCATACTCTAAACCTATTTAATATGTTCTCTACCAAGAACTTAATTACTAATTTACTAGTTGCTTGTTTAGTGGGGATAGCTTCCACCCACTTAGTGAAGTAATCAATGAAAACTAATATCCAACGATGAACTCTACTTGACTTGTCTATAATTTCTTCTATGAAATCAATACCTCACTGTTGAAAAGGCTTATCTACCTGCATTGGTCTCAATGGAAATGTTCCCTTGTATTTTCATTTTCCTGAAAACTTTTGGCAAGCTTAACACCTTCTAACATACTTAGATGCATCGTTGAAGACACAAGGCTAATAGTAGCCTTCTTTAAGTATCTTGTGGGTTGTAGTTCTTGTAGAAAAATGGCCACCACATATAATTTCATGCATCTCCTTCAATACTTTTTCTGATTGATTCTCACATAAACATAGTAATAAAACCCCATCTTGATTTTTCCAATACAAGTCTCCTTCTATGAGCAAATATTTGGAAGCTTTTAATTTCAAAGATCTCTTCTGATTGTCATTCAAACCTTCTGGAGACTCAGTGTGTTTCATAAATTACACAATATCTTTATACCAAGGAACTCTTTCAATATTAACAACAACATCCTCCCACATTACATTTTCTCTTGTGCTACCTTTAGATTGGTTTTAGCCAGAATTTTTTCTAACCCTTGTCCTCTTACAAGCTTGGTTATCTAAATACTTATATTGAACTCCTGCACTTGATTCAAATCCATTTTTATCTTCTCCCCATCACTTATGTCTATTTAAAAATTTCTTTTATTGCTACATTGTGGACATAATCTATTACTTCTTCTCCCACTAAGTAGGGCCAAAATGATTTTACTTCTTTGACCAATGCATAAGCCTACTTTTCATTAATATCATATTTAAGTTCAACATTTTGTAGAGACTTTCTAAAGAAGGCAATAGGCTGCCCATGGCCCTCCTCATTGTTTTGCAACATAACAACAACAATGGTGTGGAAGGAGGCAAAAGAAAAGATTTGGAATGGTTTAGAAAAATCAAGAGACTTCAAAATAGGAGCCTCTTCAATTGTTCTTTTATCACAAAAGCATCAAGTATAGTATGAAAGTGAACCTTAATCAATCAATTTGACATATACCAAATTGTGCATGTGATTAAAATATTAAAAATATATTCTTTGGAAGAAATCGATTTAGACCATGTGAAAATACATTTCATCATTATTTAAGAGACACTCAATTTGTTCAATTGCAAAAGTAGAATAGTTTCATTTTAAATGACTTAAGCATCTGACAAAGCCCTGGTTACTCGTGAAGTTGGTATTGTGATGTATCACTCTGTACCTATTTATTTAGACATAAAAGTAGAATAGTTTTATTTTGAATAACTCAAGCTTCAAACAAAACACTAGTTGCTGATGAAGGCGGTTAGTCATGAAGGTGGTAGTATCATGATGGAGTTATGTATGATACTCTACTTATTTATTCATCTACATATAACAAAACCTTTTCAGTTGATGTTCCTACAAACATCCTCCGACTTCTTAATAGACCGAACATATACTATATCCAGCTCACACATCCTCCGGGGATTCAAATCTCTTATTTTCTTTACATCCTTCATGGCTTCTCGGAATCGAGACAAAGGCACTCTCACCGCCTCCAAAAATGACCATGAATGCAGGTTTACAAAGTATTCCAAATTGACAACTACTGACTAAATTTACATGCCTCCTTTGTCAAACTCTCTTCCTTCTCAAACCACGTATTGAGATTGAAGTCTTTCAAATTTGCCTTGTCAAACACTCTTTCTTCTCAAATCATTTGCGGGATAAAAGTCTTACAATGTGTTTTTACCGTTATGCACGTCTCCTCCGTATATTATACCTAATCCAGGTAATTTATGTATACGGTTTGGGCATATACGCTGGCCCTAAATATACGTTTCAAAGAAATGCAAAAATACGAGACAGTAGAAAATGACCCATAAAAGAATTTCATTAATTTCCATCGCCACCTTCGCATTCAGTTGGGGCACGTGCGGCTTTGTTTCATATTCCATGACAAAAAGAGAGACCTAAATAAACACGAAAATTTGATTCACGTATGTCACAAGGCGTAACTATTGTGAGTGTGCAAGTGATCTGTTTGAACTACTAATAAGGATGTAATGTTTGTGTTATCCAAAGTCAATTGTATGACACTTATCACTATAGTTAGGCCTTTCACATACGTGAATCCAATTTTCATGTTTATTTAGGTCTCTCCTTTTGTCATGAAATATGAAACAAAGCCGTAGCCCAGCGGAATAGGTAGCGTTGACTGCTTCGAGCGGCTCCTGTGCGGCCCGCCATTTTGTTTTTTATAAAAGAAAAGTCCTCATAGCCTCTTTATAGTCTCCCTTTTGTTTTCTTAGGTAGGTGCACCGTGCACCTCATCATTTCGGATGCATGTCACCAAAGCAATAGTCTCGACCAAGATTTGGAATCAAATTTCATTCATCGTGACAACTCCTTTCTTTCATGAGCCGGCGAACAAAGCTGGGTCAAAGCGTTGCATAGATATGGGAAGGTTGTTCAGTCTAATTTCGCCTATCTAGAATTCTTAAATTGTAAATTAAATTTTGACACTTTTTTTCGTAGAGTTTGTATGTGAGTTAAGAGCTTAAAGCTAAAGTTTAGAATTCTGAGTATTCACGGATCTCTCTGTAGAGACGGTCGAGCACAGAGTGGTACAAAAATGGCCTTTTCAAAGTGTCGCCCGATACCTACTATGTTATTGCACCAATAGCCGTTTAATCAAAAATACCAATACTTGTGGCAAAATGTCCCAATAGTGGTGCCCAAATGAGCCAATTTCCAACCAAAAAAGGTAAAATATGATCGGCTATTAGTACATGTGTGATCTACTATTGGTATATGTATTTTCATTTCCGAAATTCCTTTAGTATTAGTAACTAGAGGGTCATACATAGAAATGTTATTAACAATAAATAATCCTGCCGCTCTTCAGCGTCTTAGCGCATCCAAGCCCTGCTTTGTAGGCCTTCCTCAGCACCAAAACCACACAAATTTATACTTCCACAGGCCGTTCTGTCAGGCTATTGCTACTGCTGCTCCTCATTGGAAGACAATTTTTTTTTGCCAGTAAAAGACACAAATCCCGAAAGTGTTGGGAAATGGAAGGGTTTTTAAGTTTTTATAGAAAAATTGGTGGTGAGAGCAAAGAAGAGAAGAGAGTGAGAAGAGCGTAAGGGCATTGACCAATTAATGGCGGTGGGCGGGCTTTTGAATTGGTCCAAACAGGGCAGTGGAAGCTGCGCTCTACTGTTACGAGAAACCAATCTGATTTCTTCTTGGGCCCGTTTGGCGCATGGAATTAACTTATCCAGAATAGGCCTATTCTAGAATAAGGGCCTATTC
>MU224951.1:17321135-17331819 GCA_018584345.1 Thuja plicata | reverse complement strand
AGTTCTGGGTGGTTATTTGAGGCTTTGTTCTATAGATTATTGTAAGGGATGCCCATGTGGCTTTTGATATTGTAATTCTGAAGTTTGTAATTCCACATTTGTGGAGCCAATAAGAAGCCAATTTTCTCTTCTTGCAAATTTTTGTTGTTTCTCTTTATTTCTGTCGTGTACTTGTGGTATTAAAGGGAGTCCCCTTCATCACTTTCCTTCACCCTGTTGCTCACATAGCCCTCCTGCATTCCCATTCTGCATAAGTTTTACCATCTCCTTCAGTGCAGCATATACTTGGCACCTTGCGCATTGGATTTGGTGAGTGTGTGGATATTATTACTGTTTGTTGATAAAATTGGTGATGGTCTCTTGCTATTCAACGTTGCAGCATTAGCTCCATTCAGCGTAGTTCAATTTTGTCAATTGCATCTTGCATTTGGTAGCGTATTTCTACATCTAGCAGCGGATTCTTCAGCGTGGCCTATGTAAGATTTTCAATTTTATAACGGTTTTCTTTTTCATAATTCCATTTGTTGATCATTTTAACGTTATTCTGGCTCATCTTGTAGGTTAACTAGTTTCTTGCAGGATAATCATTGTTTTTTTAATCATTGTAGGCTTATTATTATTATTCCATCTTTGACTCATTTTAATCTCACTTTTATTAATTATATAAATTTGTTCAAATCCTTAATTACATAAAAAAGTTTAATTGCTCAAATATTTTTTCTACGCAATATTATTTCAAATCATTTCATTCCTATGTTCTTTATTTCAATACTAACCAAATTCAATTGTTGAATCTTTAATTCATTGCATTTAAAATTTGTTCCTTCACTTAATCAAAAAATTTAAATTTTTTTAATATCATTATTTAACCATTCAATTGTAGGTTACTTTAAGGTTAAATTTATATTTCTTGATCTTGATCAATATTTATTCATTGTAATTCGTCTCATTTAAATTAATTTGATCATTAATTATGTCTACCCTAATCTCAAAGTTAATTTTTTTTAAAAACAATCGATCATTGAATTTCTAACCTTCATTTCAATTATTATTCCTAGAGGAAAGGAGATTATGTTCATTGAACACATTGGGGGTAAACATTATTTTTTCCACTAGCCTTTTGTTCATGCTTTTCAATTATGTTTTTTTAAAGAAGCAAAGTAATATATGATTGATCCAAAGCACTTAAAGTCATTGATTATATTAAATTATTGTATTTGCCTTCCTGAGTACTTTTTTTAATTTATTGTTCAGCTTTTATTGCTATCAATTTTATATGATCTATTGTTATGCACTTAGTTGCATCTTTTATGGTTTCCACTTGTTCCATTTGTAAGTTGTTGTGGATGCACTTACTTTAGTTGATGTTTATCAACTTGTTCCATTTGTACATTGCAGTGGATGCACTTACTCAGTTGATGTTTATCAACTTATTCCATTTGTAATTTGCATTGAGTTTCACTTACTTAGTTGATGTTTATCAACTTGTTCCATTTGTAAGTTGCACTGGGTTGCACTTACTCAGTTGATGCTTATCAACTTGTTCCATTTGTAAGTTGCATTGGGTGGCACTTACTCAGTTGGTGTTTATCAACTTGTTCCATTTGTAAGTTGCACTAGGTTGCACTTACTCAGTTCATGTTTATCAACTTGTTCCATTTGTAAGTTGCAGTGGATGCACTTACTCATTTGATCTTTATCAACTTGTTTCATTTGTAAGTTGTAGTGGATGCACTTACTTCAGTTGATTTTTATCAACTTGTTCTATTTTGTAAGTGGCATTGAGTGCACTTACTTTAGTTGATATTTATCAACTTGTTCCATTTTGTAAGTGGTATTTAGACCACTTACTTCAGTTGATGTTTATCAACTTGCTCCATCTTGTAAGTGGCAATAGTTTGTACTTACTTCAGTTGATGTTGATCAACTTGTTTGATTGCTTGTTTCTCTCATGGTGAGGATGTTTCTCTTGAAATCCTTCTTGAAATTTTGTTGGATTTATCATATATATTTGGTAGGTAATATGTCTCATTTCCTCATAATCCTTAGTTCCTTAATTTTAAGCATATGACATTAGTTTCCTTTCAAATTTTTTTGGGTTTACTCCTCATGAAAATATGGAAAGCTCAAATTGTTAAAGTTTCTCATTATATTAGTTTAAATTTTTTCTCCTTAATGGCTCATTACTTATGGTACATGATTGTAGTCATGTTTGGAAAATTAGCTCTTAGCTTGAGTTGGTGTTTGAGTAACATGTTCCACTTATTTATGTTTGTCTCACTCATACTTATATGCATCTTCTACTATTGTGACAATGTCCTACATTCTTCATTGCTTCAATTGTGAGTCATGCAGGTGGTGGATTGATCACACATTCACTTATCTAACTTATTAATGGACTATCTATATCCATGTGATTGATGCAATGATGATGTGGGTCTCTTTTTTTGGTCTTGTGTGTTGTCATTAGTATGTTTAGTTTGAGATGAGAGGATGGATGATGTTTATGTCACTTTGATAGTTTGGTGTATCTTGGTTTCATGAGTAGCTCTTGTATTTTTGGATGAAATCTCATACATTTCCTTGAATATATTTTATGAGGTAAAAGTTTCAAAGTTACACTACCCTGAATGTTAGATGAAATTCTTCTTGTAGATAGTTTCCTTGGTTCATGTTTTGTGTTTCTATATTTCTTTTTTTCAGGTGAATCTTCAAGGCCCACCTATGGAATCACTTCATGTTCACATGTCCTATCACTTCAAAATGACTACTTCAAGACTTGAATCAAGACAATCAAATATCTTCCTTATATTGAAGACCAAGTTGCAGATTTTGTAAAAAGACATTTCATTCTCATTGTAAAAATTTTGGTTTAATTCCCTTGTTTTAAATACCCCAAGTAAAGATTAAAGGGGGATGTTAGAATTTAATCGTTCCTTTGTGATTTGTGTAATTAAATGATAAACCAAGGTATCCTATATTGTATTTGTCCTCTAGTCCAAGTAATAAGACATGTCACATTTTTGTAATTCTTTTAATAAGGAAATTAGATATTCCTCCTTAAGAGGATTCCTAAAAATGTCACGCACTTAATGAATGTGGCACTCATAGGATATGGGAGTTACATGAAAACTCCTTCACTCATCTCTACTTAAGAGATGCTTCTCTCTCACTTCACAAGGTTAGTTCTCACAAGTTGGTTCTCATGGGAAATCTTCTCTCTTCTTCTCTCATTCTCATTCTTGTTCTCATAATATTGTAATGAGTTTATTTCTCAAGATCTCTCTCCTTTCATGGCTTCTTGCCTCATTCATATTATTCACAAGGGGTTTTTTCTTTTTTTTCCCCTTTCAAAATTATTGTGTACTTGTCTTGGTCTTGGAGCATTTTGGGTGATCTTGGTGTTTGATCTTGAAGAAAAATCTCTCTCTCTCTAAATTTGTTAAAACTCTTCCTTTGCACTCTCTTAGATTCTTTCCTTATCTCTTTTTCATTTTACTTTATGTTTCTAACTATATATATATATATATATATATGATGATATAAAATTTGGGTACTATTGATGTTGTTGATATTTATGTTTTGTCACTGATGTCAACATATGTTTCTATGGAGTGAACAGACTGGTTATTACTATTGTATGATGACTGACAGAAGTGTACGAACACTGTATGGATGAATCAAAATGATCAAAGACAAGTATATGAAGAAGGATGTGTGATGACCTTACTCCTAAGGTCGCTTGGCTTAATATTTCATATTGGAGATGTTACAGATGTTTTAGTGAAGACTGATTTTTGGACTATGATAGTGATGCTTGATAGAGCAGGTCTTTGTATTTTGGGTATATCTTATAGGAGAAGATGTTTCAGAGTATGCGAGCTTAAGGGATGACAGAAGACAGATTGAGGAATTTTCATTTTTGATCAATATTTGTTAGATGGTTGGTGACATCAGCAGTGGCGTGTATTCTGGAGAAGACCTATTTGTTGGCCGAATTCAGAGTTGTAACGTGTATTATGGATTGTGAGCATGGATTGCAGATCTTGAAGTATATTTGATGTATTTTAATTGATATTTACTTGTTTTAGGTACCTTGTGTATCTTAGCAAGGGGTTAAATAATTATTTGTATATTGGGAAATCTTAATTGGATGACCTAATCAATTATTGTAATAGGGTATATCAATTATTGTAATAGGGTATATATGAGAGATCTTTTCTTTTGAAAAGATGTGATAGAGTAATGATGATAAGGTAATTGAAAGATAAATAAGTGTGGAAACTGTGAAGCTTGATTGGCTACTAGATGTAGAGAAGAGTTTTTGATTAGAGTACTTCATTGGAACTGACCAAGCAAAGACAGTTGCTATCAGACAGTTCACTAATTATATAGTTCTTATATACACTTGTTCAGATTGTTAATCCTTGAGGGTGGATTTAACCTTCTTTGGGAACTGTGCCTAGGCAGTGAGCCCACTATTACTCTTTACTCCTAACAGGGTTTGTCCTTTAACAGGGACTATGTATTGTAATGTTGTAATAAGCTCCTAATAGGGCTAAATCTTTTAACAGGGATACTATACTCTCAATACATCATTTGTGGGTGCTAATTCCCACCAAGGTTTTACCTTTAACATGGTTTCCTCAACAAAAAAGGATTTTGTTATTGTGTTTGCATTTACTATGTTATCATTTTCATTATGGATTTGATTTATAAAGTTTAAAGTTTAATAATCTATATCACAACTGATTTACCCCCCCTCCCCCTTTCAGTTGTGCTTGTGGACTGTTATTGCTAACAACTGGTATTAGAGCTACTGGTCCTTAGAGAGAAAGCTTAATAGCTTGAGGTGATCCTGAAGATGACTTTCTACAAGAAGGATAGTCTGAAGTTTGATGCTGAAAACTTTGACAGTTGGAAGAACAAGATGAGAACACATTTTCTATGTTTGAGAATCGACTACTAGATGATCACGAAAATAAAGGAAAAGATAGCGACTGAGGATGAATTGGAGAAATCTATTGAAGATGATAAGAAGCTATTTTCATGTAATATGGTCACAAGGGAATCATTAATCATTGCATTTTCTGAAGGTGAATTCACATAAGTTAAAGACCTGGATTCTGCACATGAGATTTGGACAAGATTGGAAGCACTATATATAGGAGATAAGTTTACTAAACAGGAAAAGCTACAAAACTGGAAGACAAAGATGGAATCACTGAAGATGAGAGATGATGAGAAAATTAGGGCATATGAACAGAGAATTACTAAAGTGGTTACTAGCATCAAAAACTTTGGAGGTACTTACTGTGAGGAAGAAGTGATTGCAAAGATACTCAGACCTTTGACACCTGTATACAAAACTAAAGTACAAGCTATAGAAGAGATTACACCTTTGACACCAAAATTCACTAGAGAGGTGTTGATTGGAAAGCTAACTACTTTTAAGGCCACAGAACTAGGAGATTCTTTACCTAAAGTAGACTCAACATTCAAGGTGACTGTCCATAAAAACAAAAAGACCTCATCTAGAATTGTGAGCACCAGTAATAGTGACTTGAGAGAAAAACTTAGAGACCATGTTGATGAATGGGAACAGACACAGGAGGAAGAAAGAAGGCTAGATGAAGTGGTAGCCCTGATTTCTAGAAGAGAAAAGAGAGGTAAGGGTAAATTTGAAGGCAAGTTACCTTTGAAATGTTTTTACAAGATTGGTCATTTTTCATCTCGATGTCCTACAAGGGTTCCAAAACATAAACCTAAGTTTTACAAATCAAAGTATTCAAAAGACAAGGAATTTTATTATGCTAGTGAAGGCATATTTGATGATGATGTTGATTATGATAAAATTGGATTTATTGCCATTAAGGATGATGAACCTATACATGAAGAGAAAGCCTTAGTATCTCATGTTGAAAAGAAATCTGAATGGGTTATAGATAGTGGTTGTTCACATCATATGACTAGAGATAAAAACAAGTTTGTTAGTCTAAAAAGATATGATGGTGGTGTTGTTAGGTTTGGTGATAATACTCCTAAGCTTATCATTGGATTTGGATCTATTTCTCTGGATGGAAAGACTAATACTGACAATGTACTGCTTGTTGATGGACTTAAGCATAATCTATTGAGTGTTGGACAGCTAGTGGACAGAGGTTATCAATTGAAATTCATTGATGGGAAATGTTCTATCAGAAGTAAATCAGGAGACTTGACCGCATCTGGTACTAAATCTAGAGGTAATGTATTTGAATTGAACACATCTGAAGCTTCTTATTTTTTTGTAAAGGCTAATGATAGTTGGTTATGGCATAGAAGATTTTTTCAAGTTAACTTTGATAACATTGTGAAGGAAATTATGACAAATGTTGTAAGAGATCTACCTAAGATTGTGAAACCATCTAACACTATGTGTAGAGAGTGTGTTATAGGGAAGTAGACTAGAAGCAATTTTAAAAGAAAAACTTAGTCAGCAAAAGGGAAGTTCGATCTGGTACATAAAGATCTATGTGGTCCTACAAGAACAAGATCTTATTATGGTGAAAGGTTCTTTATACTTTTTGTTGATGAATTTTCTAGAATGATGTGGGTTACATATTTGAGAGAGAAATTTGAGGCATTTGACAAATTCAAGTTATTCAAAGAAAAAGTTGAGAATGAATCTAGTTTGAAGATAAAATGTTTGAGATCAGATAGAGGTGGTGAGTGTACATCAAAATTATTTAATACCTATTGTGAAGAGGATGGAATATTCAGAAAGACATCTGCACCTAGGAAACCACAACAGAATGGGATAGCAAAGCAAAGAAACAGAACAATATTAGATGCTTCTAGAACTATGTTGTTGGAAGGAAATGTATCATATGTTCATTGGAGAGAGGTTGTTGGTACGACTATGTACACCTTGAATACAATTCAGATCATAGAAGGTACAAGTAAAACTCCTTATGAATTATGGTTTGATCATACTCCTACCGTAAAATATTTTAGAATATTTAGAAGTAAATGCTATATCAAAAGAGATGGTGAGATATAGAACTTCGATGCTAGAATTGATGAAGGTATCTTCCTTGGTTATTCTACTAAGAGAAAAGTATATAAATGTTTCAATCTGAGATTGAGAAAGTTGATTGAAAGTGCTAATATGAGAATAGATGAAAATTTTTAGATTCAGGAAAGAATGTATGATTGTGGACACATTGTAGAGATAAAAGAGGTTCCTATTGAACCTGAAGAACCTTTGATGGTTAATGATGAGATTGAAGATGAATCAATTGAGCTTACTGAGACTCCTAAAACTCTAAGGTAGTATGTTAAGAAGAATCATCCTGAAGATCAAATCATTGGTAATGCAAGTAAAGGAATGATGACTAGATCTAAAGTAAGAGATCAAATTTGTTTAATTTCTCAAGTTGAACCGAAAAATACTGATGAAGCATGTAGAAATGAATCTTGTACTAAAGCTATGCAAGAAGAACATGAACAAATAAAGAAAAAAAAATACTTGGGAATTGGTTCCAAGACCTAAGAACAAAAATGTGATAGGAACTAAATGGGTTTTCAGAAACAAAATGGATGAGGAAGAAGCTGTGGTAAGAAATAAGGCTAGATTGGTTTGTAAAGGATACTCGCAACAAGAAGGCATAGACTTTGAAGAAACATTTGCTCTTATTGCTAGGCTAGAAGCTGTGAGATTATTTATTTCTTATGTTGCACATAAAGACTTTAAAGTGTATCAGATGGATGTGAATTCAGCATTCTTGAATGGATATTTGGAAGAAGAAGAAGTATACATAGAACAACCCGATGGATTTCCTTTGATAGATTATGAATACATGGTTTGTAAGTTGAAGAAAGCATTGTATGGACTAAAACAAGCACCTAGATTAGACAAGTATCTACTTCATCTTGGTTTTAGAAAAGGTAATGCATACAGTAATTTATATTTAAGAACTAATGAAGATGGAATACTAATCATAGAAGTTTTTGTTGATGATATCATTTTTGGAGGCAATGATAAGATGAGTAAGAAGTTCTCTAAAGAAATAGAAAATGAATTTGAAATGTCAATGATTGGAGAGATGAAATTTTTTCTTGGTTTGCAAATTAATCAGAGTAAGAATGATATTTTTATGTCTCAGACCAAGTGTCTTAAGGAAATGTTGAAATTTTGTGGAATGGAAGATTGTAAACCTGTTGGGACACCCATGGTGACTGGATACAAACTGACTAGTAATGATGAGACTCAAAGTTTTTTTTAGACAAAGTATAGATTGATTATTGGTGGTCTACAATATCTAACTCACACCAGACCAGATATTTCCAATGCAGTTGGAATTGTGGCAAGATATCAAGTAGATCCTAAAGAGACACACCTTGCTACTATGAAAAGAATTTTCAGATACCTGAAAGGAACAATATAATATGGATTGTGGTATGAAAAATCAGATGATTTTATTTTACAGGCTTACACTGATGATGATTGGGCAGGTAATGTGGATGATAGAAAGATTACAAGTGGTGGAGCATTTTTCCTTGGGAAAAGGATAGTTTCTTGGTTGAGAAAGAAGAAGGATTGTATTGCCCATTCTACTGCTAAATTAGAGTATGTTGTTGCTATAAATTGTACACATGTTGTTTGGATGAAACATATGTTGAAGGACATTGGAATAATTTTTGAAGAGCCAGTGGTTATCCATTATGATAACACTAGCACAGTGAATATGTCAAAGAATCTTGTAATGCATTCAAAGACTAAACATATTTCTATTAAGTATTATTTGTTGAGGGACAAGGTTACATAGAAAGATATTAGACTAGAGTATATTAGCACAAAGGAACGGATAGCAGATATATTTACAAAACCTTTGCCAAAAGATGCTTTTGAATATCTTGGAAGCATGCTTGGGGTGAGAGCCCCTACCAGTGGTAATTAATTGATGTGGGAATGCATTAGTCCAGTGGCTTTCAGAGCTATATCATTTTCTGGACTTGATCTATGGAACTACTCCTCAGGGGGAGTGATCATTCGAACACTATGGAGCACATTTGGGTGATTTTTGCACCTGGTTGTTAGACATGAAGACTTGAAAAAGCTACACCTTACAGAAGATTACAGAAGAGTTATGGCACCCTTTGCCATTGTTGCCAAAGGGGGAAAGATTCTATGTGAAAATCCCTACTATTTTGGAGAGATTTGTGTTGAGGATATTGAGAAGATTATATTGAGAGAGAGTAATTTTTGGGTTGATGGATTTTTGCATATGTTTCCATCAATGCTAAAGGGGGATATTTTTGGATGATATCAGATTTGGGTACTATTGATGTTGTTGATATTCATATTTTGTCACTGATGTCAACATATGTTTCTGTGGAGTGAACAGAATGGTTATTACTATTGTATGATGACTGAGAGAAGTGTTTGGACACTGTATGGATGAATCAGAATGATCAAAGACAAGGATATGAAGAAGGATGTGTGATGACCTTACTCCTAAGGTTGCTTGGCTTAATATTTCATATTTGAGATGCTACAGATGTTTTAGTGAAGACTGATTTCTGAACTGTGACAGTGATGCTTGACAGAGTAGGTCTCTGTATTTTGGGTATAACTTACAGGCAAAAATGTTTCCGAGTATGCGAGATTAAGGGATGACAGAAGAGGGATTGAGAAATGTTTATTGTTGATCAATAGTTGTGAGATGGTTGGTGACGTCAGCTGTGGTGTGTATTCTGGAGAAGACCTATTTGTTGGTTGACTTCATAGATGTAGCATGTATTATAGATTGTGAGCATAGATTTTAGATCTTGGAGTATATTTGATGTATTGTAATTGATGTTTACTTGTTTTAGGTACCTTGTGTATCTTAGCAAGGGGTTAAATAATTATTTTTATATTGGGAAAGCTTAATTGGTCGACCTAATCAATTATTGTAATAGGCTATATATGAGAGATATTTTCTTTTGAAAAGATGTGATAGAGGAATGATGATAAGGTAATTGAAAGATAGAGAAGTGTGGAAGTTGTGAAGCTTGATTGGCTGTTGGATGTAGAGCAGAGTTTTTTATTAGATTACTTCTTGGAAATGACCAAGCAAAGACAGTTTCTATCAGATAGTTTACTGGATTGTATATTTTTGATATACACTTATTTGGATTGTTAATCCTTGAGGATGGCTTTAACCTTCTTTAGGCAGTGTGCCTGGGTAGTGAGCCCATTGTTACTCTTGACTCCTAACAGGGTCTGTCCTTTAACATGGACTGTATTGTAATGTTGTAATAAGCTCCTAACAGGGCTAAATCTTTTAATAGGCATACTATACTCTCAATACATCATATGTGGGTGCTAATTCCCACCAGGGTTTCACCTTTAGCAGGGTTTTCTCGATAACAAAGGATTGTGTTATTATGTTGGTATTTACTGTGTTATCATTTGTATTATGGATTTGATTTATAAAGTTTAAATTTTAATCATCTATATCACAATTGATTCACCCCCTCGCTCTTAGTTGTGCACTTCCTGTGGGTCTGGGGTGCGAGCTCAAAATGAACAGAAAAAATTTGAAGAATCAGAGGGTCGTATCACGAAAAGAATGAAATTTCCAGAGTTTAAAAAAAAAAAAAGAACCACCACCACCATGTCGAGCTCTTCCCTTTATCGAGCTCGCCCCGCATGGAA
>MU224951.1:17299240-17318808 GCA_018584345.1 Thuja plicata | reverse complement strand
ATATATATATATATATATATATCTGTGTGTGCATGTGTATGCATGTGTATATACATGTATATGCATGTTTATGCATGTGTATATACATGTATATGCATGTGTGTGTGTATATATATATATGTATGTATATGTATGTGTATATATGTGTATATATATGTTTATATGCATGGTATGTATATGTATATATATATATACATGTATACATGTCACATATACACATATACATATATATAACATGTATGTACACACACACGCGCGCGTGTGTGTGTGTGTGTACATATGTACATGTATATGTATATATGGTGTAGGATCACCTAGGCTAATTCTCAATTCTAGTTTTGTTTTGGTTTGTACTGACCTTAGCCAAGTCAATAGAATTTTATTTTTGACCTTTAGAAGGTCTTGCATGTGTGTACCTAGGTGGATTTGACTAGGATCAATCCAACCTAGATGTTTATTACTTTATTAGTGATTAATGCTAGATTAAGCCTAAAGTGGGAAAATGGATCCAAAAGCTTCTAAGGCTTAGGAAAGGGTAGGAATATGCCTAAAAAGGCCTCTAAGATGTTTTTACATCATAATAGGTCAATTAGAGGTCATTAGAGTTTGTTTTATGCAAAGTTATCAAAGTTGTCAAAATGTTGCATGACAACATTTGCAACTTTTGAAAGTTGCATGAAAACATTTGGCAAAATAAGATTCTTTTTGAAGAATGATGGTGGTTAGTTAATGTAATAGCCTATAATCATGGGAAAGGAATATTTAGACATGGAGGATCCCATTTTCAGGGAGAGATTGATGTAATGAGTGATTTGAATTTGAAGGAGAAGCTCTGTGTTCTGGTTTTTGCATAAAGTCGACTTGTTTTGAGTTCATGACTTAGTAGATGGATTGAACTAAGTGATATAGTGTTGCATTAGTGTGGTATAGATATTTTTAAGAACTTTTCATTCATTAGTTAAGTTTTTTTGAGTTCATTAGAATAGCTTTTCAAATTGTTTTGCAAGTAATATAGTTGTTGGTGTTATTTTAAGCAGTTTAGGAAACATGGCTCCCCATAGCTCTCCGCAATGAAAATAATCATGGCCAAAAGGGATATGGAGGGAATACATTTTACAATGTACATAAGGAAGGAGGAGCTTAGGAGAGTAAGCTAGCTAATTTTAAAGTCATGCCCTAGGCGAGTTCAGTGTACCCGATTAGGTGCATGACAGTGTTTAAATGATGTGTAATTGAAAGGGGAGGATTGGGAGAATGGAACAAAGTATGGTTTAAAAATTATAGAGGTCCTATAGATATCTCTTGAGAGGATTAGGCATTGGCCAACCCATTAAGATATATTTTCAAGTAGAAATCAAAAGACTGCACAAAAATAGTCCTATTTGCCCTATTGGCCCTAAATTCTAGGAACCTACTGTACAGAGGTATTATAACCCTAAGACCACTAAAGTCCTTTGTATCTTGGAAAAGGATGTCTGAATATAAACTTTTTTGGGGGGTTTGTTTCAGATTTTTTTGAGAAAAGTGAGAAAAACCCACTGTATAGGGCTAATTGACCTATTAGGCCTAAAAGACCAAATTCAGTGTTTTCCTTGAGATCATTTGTAAAGCCATTGATGACCTATTCTAATGGGTCATATGGGAGGAAAGAAATTTTCTTAGCAATAATTTCACCCCCTACAACACTTGTGATGAAATGGTGATGAGAATACACTTGGAATCTTCCAAGGTGGAGTAAGAGATTGAAGAGCAATTGGTTGAGAGTTACCCCCAAGGTGAAGCACAGAGATCACCAACTCATAGAGTCATGTTGGAGAGGTTCTAGGATAGCTAAACCAAATCTTGGAATATCTTAGAGGAGAGAGTAGGATCTTGTGGAGACTAGGAACTAGAAGTGTCCTAGAAGAGCTTGTACAAAGCACACCTTTGAGAGCTTCTATCAGATTGGTACGAGAGCAAGTTAAGATTTGGATTGTAGTAAATGTTCCAACCAAATAAGTCAGTAGGAGAGTCTACAATGGTGAAAAATGCAGAGTTGGAAAAGAAAGTGGATGAGCAAGAAGAAGAGAATGGATTTCTTAGAGAGAGATTAGCACAATTGGAACACAAAGTGGACCAAGTAGAAGAAAAGACTGAAGAAGTGAAAGATAAAATTGAAGGAAAAAGTAAAGAGATTTCCTTAGATGATGAGGTCCCTGAGGGTGACCCTGTCCTCACCGAAGAACCATTCTTGAAGGCACTGAAATCTTTGATTGGAAATGCATTGGAAGGAATTCTGATCTTCACTAGAAAGATGGAACCAAAGATAGTCCTAGATTGGATAGAAGGACTAGAAAATCACTTTGAATGTGATGGTATAACTAAGGCATAGAAAGTGAAAGTGGAAAAGGATATACTAAGAGGGTCTTCACTCACTTCGTGGAAATTTATCCAAGATGAGAGAGAGAGAGAGCTAATTGGAAGGATATGGTAGCCAAAATCATAGAAGAATATGTACCTGAAGACTATGAAATTTAGTTGCATAAAAGGAGACAAAGTCTTAGGAAAAAGACTTGGATGTTAACTCTTATACTGAAGATTTTCAAAGACTATGCATGAGATCAAGGATTGCAGAAGAGGAAAGTGTGAAGGTAGCTAGATACATTATTGGTCTTAAATGGACTATACAAGATGAATGACATTTTCTTAATCCTACCACTGTTTAGAGATGCCACCAACTTTCAATAAAGGTGGAAGAGAAATTGAGAAAGAAACAAGACTCCAGTAATATTAGAGGAAGAGGTAGAGGAAGAGATAACAGAGGATAGAGAAGTGGATATGGTGGTAGAAGTTTAGATTCCAAGAACCAAGGAGAAACTAAGCTGATAGAAAAACAAGAAGGAAGCTCAAGAAGAGGAGGCTTCAACAGAGGAAGAGGCTCTAACAATAATTTGAGAGGAAGAGGAAGTATCCAAGGAAGAGGTTCCTACTTTGCAACAATGAAATGCTATCATTGTAATCAAATGGGACATCCCGCCTATAGGTGTCCACAGAAAGGCTCTACTTCTCAAGGAGGAGACAAAAGAATTAACTTTGTGCAAGAGGAATCTAGTGGTAAAAATAAACACCCTGAGGTACCCCTAGAATCAGAGGAAGGAGATAATCTGATGATAAGAAGAACACTGATCAAAGAACCAGTAAGAGAGGAGTCAAGCTAGAGAAGATCACTTTTTAGAGTGAAATGCAAGATGATGGGTAAGGTATGCAGTGTCATCATAGACTTGGGGTCTACTAATAATATAGTGTTAGAGGAATTTGTTACTAAGTGAAAGATGAAGAGGATCCCACATAGTAACCCATACAAGGTTACTTGGTTGAACAAAGGACAACATGTCCTTGTGAGTGAACAAGCATGGGTGGACTTCTCAATTGGAAGATATAAGGATAAGGTATTGTGTGACGTCCTGCCTATGGATGCATGTCAATTTTAGCTTAGAAGTCCATGGAAATTTGACAAACAGGCCATGCATGATGGAGCTAAGAATGCATATTCCTTTAAGAGGGATGGTGTGACTTTCAAAATCCAGTCACTATTGGAAGAAAGAGAAGTGAAGACTTCAGGCCCTAATGTTCTATTGGTGAGTGAGAAGGAGTTCCTACAAGCTCTAGAAGAAGGAGAGGGAGTAGCATATGCTTTGGTTTTGAAGCCAAAGGAAGAAGAAGCAATGAAGACAATGAAGAGGACGAAAATTCCTAAAGAAGTACAAGAGTTGCTTCAAGAGTATAGAGACATTATTAGAGATGGACAACCAAAAAGCCTACCCCCTAAGAGAGCTATTACTCACCAAATTGAATTTATCCTAGGAGCTACCCTTCCTAACAAAGCTTCCTATAAGATGACCCCTCAAAAAAAATGAGTAAATTTTCAAACAATTCCAAGAGCTATTAAATCAAGTCCTCATTAGAAACAGTATTAGCCCATGTTTTGTACCCACTATCCTAGCACCCAAAAAGGGAGGAACTTGGAGGCTATGCACTAATTCTGGAGCCATTAACTGAATCACCATTAGGTATAGGTTTCCTATTCCTGGGATAGAAGACCTAATGGACTATCTAGGAGGAGAAAATTATTTCACAAAGATTGATCTAAAGAGTGGTTATCATCAAATTAGGGTCAATGAAGGTAATGAATGGAAGACTGCCTTCAAAACTACAGAAGGTTTGTATGAATGGCTTGTGATTCCATTTGGGCTATCTAATGCCCCATCAACCTTCATGAGGCTGATGAATGAAGTAATCAAGGACTACATTGGTAAGTTTTTTTTAGTGTATTTGGATGATATCCTAATCTTTAGTAGGACTAAAGAAGAACACTTGAAGCATCTACAAATTGTGTTCAAAATACTGCATGAAGAGAAGCTAATGATCAACTTAGACAAGTGTGAATTTGTCAAACAGGAGTTAGTATATCTTGGGTTTGTATTGTCTCATGGAAACCTCAAGATAGATCCAAGCAAAGTGGAAGACATTGTCAACTGGCCTACTCCCAAATTTGCAATAGAGGTAAGAAACTTTCATGGTTTAGCTCAATATTATAGGAAGTTCATTAAGTAGTTCAGTGCTATTTGTACTCCTATACTAGACACCATAAAAGGTGGAATGAAGACTAATTTTGTATGGAATGAGAAAGATAACCAGGGATTTGAGTTGTTGAAAAATAAGATTGCCACTCAACCTATCCTATTATTACCAAGTTTTGAGAAACTTTCACAGTTGAGTTTGATGCTAGAAATGTTGACATTGGGGCAGTTCTAAGACAAGAAGGGAGACCAGTGGCTTTCCATGGTGAGAAGATCAGTGATGCTAAGAGGAATTATTCTTCCTATGACTTAGAGATGTATGCTCTAGTCCAAGAACTAAGGAAATGGAGGCGCTATCTACTTCCAAAGGAATTTATGGTGTATTTTGACAACCAAGCACTTAGCTTTCTGAATTCACAAGACAAGTTCAGTCACAAGCACATGAAATGGGTGGAGTACTTGCAGGATTACACCTTCCACATCAAACACAAGAAAGGGGTGAATAAAAAAGTGGCTAATGCACTTAGTAGAGGAATCATGATAGTACAAGAAGTACAATTGAAGAGCATGGGAATTGATAGTTTCAAAGACTTATATGCAGAAGATGAAGACTTTGCAGAGGCATACAAGGTATGTAAAGAGTATGAGAACCATTCTCACAATGAATTCTATAAATATACTATGCAAAGTGATCTATTGTTTAAAAAGAGTAATTTATGTGTCCCTAGAGGACCAATTAGGGAAAATCCGATTCAAGAGAAGCACAATGGTGCACTTAGTGATCATTTTGGAGTCAATAAGACTCAAGAGTTAGTGCAGAGGTTTTACTTTTGGCCTAAAATTAATTTGGATGTCAGAAAGCATGTGGAATGTTGTGTGGTGTGTCATAAATCCAAGGGCACATCCTCCAATGTAGGCCTTTATAAACCTCTCCCCATTCCAAGTAGACCTTGGGAATGTTTAAGCATGGATTTTTTTGTGGGATTTCCAAAGAAAAAGAAAGGAATGGACAGTATCTATGTCATTGTGGATAGATTTAGTATGATGGCACATTTTGTCCCATGTAAGATAGTGCATGATGCTTTTCACATTGCACAATTGTTCTTCAAGTAATTGGTAAGGATACATGGATTACCTCTAAGCATAGTGTCTGACAGAGATACTAAATTCATGAGTCACTTTTGGAAGACGTTGTGGCACAAATTGGGAACCAATATTTCCTTTGGGTCTACATATCACCCCCAGATAGATGGTCAAACTGAGGTGGTAAATAGAATCCTTTTGAACCTATTAAAGTGTCTCACAAAGGAGTATGGTTAGACTTGGGATCAACTCCTAGGAAGAGCAGAGTATGCATACAATAATACTGTGAATGGGACTACTAGAAAGAGTCCCTTTGAAATTGTTTATGGACGGCACCCTAGAGGAATATTTGAGCTGAGAGAACTAAAAAATGGAGCCAAGGGTATTGGTTATACTGAAGACTTTGCACACTCCATGAAAGAGGTGAATGAAATAGTAAGAAAGACTCTAACAGAGAACATAGAAAAGATCAAAGAGAAGGTGGATGGAAGGAAAAAGGATGTCCAATTTCAAGTAGGGGATCTTGTTATGGTCCATCTGAACAAAGAAAGACTATAGAAGGGAGTACCCAATAAGTTGCAGGTGAGAATATTAGGGCCATGCACTATTCTGGAAAATATGGCAATAATGCATACAAGGTAGAGCTCCCTGAGGACATTTTTTTGTCTCTATTCTTCAATGTTGCAGATCTATTCCTCTACAAGGGGCCTACTATAGATCCAAACCAAAGCCTTATTAAGGTTATATAAGAAGTGGAAGACCTTAATCTGAACCCTACACCACCTAAGAAAGAAAAGAAGATACTTGATTCAAGGGCCTACAAGAAGATCAAATAGAGGAAATACTATGAGCACCTAATCAAATGGCATGGACAAGGAAATGCAAAGGCCACTTGGATCAAGGAGATACACTTCAAGAAGTTGGGCATTGATTCCAACTTGCTCAATCCAAGGGTGGATTGAAATATTTTCATTTGGGGAGGATTGTGCAGGAGCACCTAGGATATTCCTCAATTCTAGTTTTTTTTTGTCTTGTAATGACCTTAGCCAAGTCATTAGAGTTTTTTTTTTACCATAGAAGGTCTTTCATGTGTGTACCTAGGTGGATTTGACTAGGATCAATCCAACCTAGATTTGTATTGCTTTATTAGTGATTAATGCTAGATTAAGCCTAAAGTGGGAAAATGGATCCAAAATCCTCTAAGGCTTAGGAAAGGGTAGGAATATTCCTAAAAAGGCCTCTAAGAATATTTTACATCATACTATGTTGATTAGAGGTCATTAGAGTTTGTTTATGCAAAGTTGTCAAAGTTGTCAAAATGTTGCATGACAACATTTGCAACTTTTGAAAGTTGCATGACAAAATTTGGCAGAATGGGATTCTTTTTGAATAATGATGGTGGTTGGTTAATGTAATGGCCTATAATCATGGGGAAGGAATATTTAGACATGGAGGATCCCATTTCTTAGGAAATATCGATGTAATGACTTATTTGAATTTGAAGGAGAAGCTGTGAGTTCTGGTTTTTGCATAAAGTCAACTTGTTTTGAGTTCATGAGTTAGTAGATGGATTGAAATAAGTAATCTAGTGTTTCATTAGTGTGGTAGAGATAGATTTAAGAACTTTTCATTTAGTAGTGAAGTTTTTTTGAGTTCATTAGAATAGCTTTTCAAATTGTTTTGCAAGTAATATAGTTGTTGGTGTTGTTTTAAGAAGTTTAGGAAACATGGCTCCCCCATAGCTCTCCATCGTGAAAATCATCATGGCCCAAAGGGATATGGGAGGGAATTCATCGTACAGTTTACATATGGAAGGAGGAGCTTAGGAGCGTAAGCTAGATAATTTTAAAGTCGTGCCCTAGGCCAGTTCAGTGTACCCGGTTAGGTGCATGACAGTGTTCAAATGATGTGTAATTGTAGGGGAAGGATTGGGAGAACGGAACCAAGTATGGTTTCACAAGTATAGAGGTCATATAAATATCTCCTAAGATTATTAGGCATTGGCCAATCCATTAAGATAGATTTCCAAGTAGAACTCAGAAGATTGCACAAAATCAGCCATATTTGCCCTATTAGCCCTGAATTCTAGGAACCTACTGTACGAATGCCCTAGAACCCTAAGATGACCAAAATCCTTTGTATCTTGGAAAAGGGTGTCTTAAAATAAACTTTTATTTTGGGGTTGTTTAGGATTTTGTGAGAAAAGTGATAAAAAAACCCACTATATAGGGCTAATTGACCTATTAGGCATAAAAGACCAAATTCAGTGTTTGTCTTGAGATCAATTGTAAAGTCATTGATGACCTATTATAATGGGATCATATGGGAGGCAAGAAGTTTTCTTAGAAATAATTTCACCCCCTACAACACTTTTGATGAAATGGTGATGAGAATACGCTTGGAATCTTCCAAGGTGGAGTAAGAGATTGAAGAGCAATTGGTTGATAGTTAACCCAAAGGTGAAGCAAAGAGATCACCAACTCATAGAGTCATGTTGGAGAGATTCTAGGCTAGCTAAGACAGAGCTTGGAAGATCCTAGAGGAGAGAGTAGGATCTTGTGGAGACTATGAACTAGAAGTGTCCTAGAAGAACTTGTGCAAAGCACACCTTTGAGAGTTTCTATCAGATTGGTATGGGAGAAAGTTAAGATTTGGCTTGTGGTGAATGTTCCAACCAAAAGAGTCAGAAGGAGAGTCTACAATGGTGAAAAATACAGAGTTGGAAAAGAAAGTGGATGATCAAAAAGAAGATAATAGATTGCTCAGAGAGAGATTAGCACAATTGGAACACAAAGTGGACCAAGTACAAGAAAAGACTAAAGAAGTGAAAGATAAAGTTGAAGGAAAAAGTAAAGAGATTTCCTTAGATGATGAGGTCCCTGCGGCTGACCCTGTCCTCACTGAAGAACCATTCTTGAAGGCACTGAGAGATTTTATTGGAAAGAAATTGGAAGGAGTTATGATCTTCACTAGAAAGATGGAACCATAGATAGTCCTAGATTGGATAGAAGGACTAGAAAATCACTTTAAATGTGATGGTATAACTGAGCCACAGAAAGTAAAAGTGGAAAAGGATAAACTAAGATGGTGTGTGCTTACTTGGTGGAAATTTATCCAAGATGTGAGAGAGAAGGATGGAAAGAGACCCATAGCTACTTGGAAGGCTATGGTAGCCAAAATCAGAGAAGCATATGTACCTGTAGACTATGAAATTAAGTTGCATAAAGGGAGACAAAATCTTAGGAAAAAAGACTTAGATTTTAACTCTTATGCTGAAGAGTTTCAAAGACTATGCATGAGATCAAGGATTATAGAAGAGGAAAGTGTGAAGGTAGATAGATACCTTAATGATCTCAAATGGACTATACAAAATGAACTAAGTTTTCTTACTCCTACCACTGTTCAAAGATGCCACCAACTTGCAATGAAGGTGGAAGAGAAATTGAGAAAGAAAGAAGACTTCAGTAATACAAGAGGCAGAGGTAGAGAAATAGATAACAAAGGACAAAGAAGTGGATATGGTGGTAGAAGTTTAGAGTCCAAGAACCAAGGAGAAACTAAGCTAATAGAACAAAAAGAAGGAAGCTCAAGAAGAGGAGGCTTCAACAAAGAAAGAGGCTCTAACAATAATTGGAGAGGAAGAGGCAGTAGCCAAGGAAGAGGTTATTACTTTGCAATAATTAAATGTTATCATTGTAATCAAATGGGACATCCTGCCTATAGGTGTCCAGAGAAAGGATCTACTTCTCAAGGAGGAGAAAAAATAGTTAACTTTGTGCAAGAGGAATCTAGTGGTGGAAATAAACACCCTGAGGTACCCCTAGAATCAGAGGAGGAGATAATCTAATGATAAGAAGAACACTGATCAAAGAACTAGTGAGAGAGGAGACAAGCCAGAGAAGATCACTTTTTAGAGTGAAATGAAAGATGATGGGTAAGGTATGCAGAGTCATCATAGACTCAGGGTCTACTGATAATATAGTGTCAGAGGAAGCAGTTAGTAAGCTAAAGATGAAGAGGATCCCACATAGTAACCCATACAAGGTTACTTGGTTGAACAAAGGACAACATGTCCTTGTGAATGAATAAGCATAGGTTGAATTATCAATTGGAAGATATAAGGATAAGGTATTGTGTGACGTCCTACCTATGGATGCATGTCAGCTTTTTCTTGGAAGGCCATGGAAATTTCACAGACATGTCATGCATGATGGAGCTAAGAATTCATATTCCTTTAATAAGGATGGTGTGACTTTCAAAATCTAGTCACTATTGGAAGAAGGATAAGTGAATACTTTAGGCCCTAATGTTCTATTGGTGAGTGCAAAGGAGTTCCTACAAGCTCTAGAAGAAGGAGAGGGAGTAGCATATGCTTTGGTTTTGAAGCCAAAGGAAGAAGAAGAAGAAGAGAAGATAGTGAAGAGGATAGATATTCCTAAATAAGTACAAGAGTATAGAGACATTGTCAGTGATGGACAACCAGCAATCCTACCCCCTAAGAGAGCTATCCCAGGAGCTACCCTTCCTAAAAAATATGCCTATAAGATGACCCCTCAACAAAATGAGGAAATTTCTAAAAAACTCCAAGAGCTCTTAAATCATGGCCTCATTAGAAAGAGTATTAGTCCATGTGTCGTACCCACTGTCCTAGCACCCAAAAAGGGAGGAACTTGGAGGCTATGCACTGATTCCAAAGCCATTAAATGAATCATCATTAGGTATAGGTTTCCTATTCCTAGGATAGAAGACCTAATGGACTATTTAGGAAGAGAAAAGTATTTCACAAAGATTGACCTAAAGAGTGGTTATCATCAAATTAGGGTCAATGAAGGTGATGAATGGAAGACTGCCTTCAAAACTACAAAAGGTTTGTATGAATGACTTGAGATGCCATTTGGGATATCTAACTCCCCATCTACATTCATGAGGATGATGAACAAAGTACTCAAGGATTACATTGGTAAGTTTGTTGTAGTGTATTTGGATGATATTCTAATCTTTAGTAGGACTAAAGAAGAACACTTGAAGCATCTACAAATTGTGTTTAAAAAGACTGCATAAAGAGAAGCTAATGATCAACTTGGACAAGTGTGAATTCCTCAAACAGGAGTTATTATATCTTGGGTTTGTATTGTCTCATGGAAACCTCAAGATGGATCCAAGAAAAGTGGAAGCCATTGTCAACTGTCCTACTCCCAAATTTGCAACAGAGGTAAGAAGTTTTCATGGTTTAGCTCAATATTATAGGAAGTTCATTAAGTAGTTCAGTGGTATTTGTACTCCTATTCTAGACACCATAAAAGGTGGAATGAAGACTAAGATTTTATGGAATGAGCAAGTTGACTAGTGATTTGATTTGTTGAAAAAGAATATTTCCACTCAATATCCTATTATTACCAAGTTTTGGGAAACTTTTTACATTTGAGTGTGATGCTAGCAATGTTACCATTGGGGCAGTTCTAAGCCAAGAAGGGAGACCAGTGGCTTTCCATGGTGAGAAGCTCAGTGATGCTAAGAGGAATTATTCTTCCTATGACTTAGAGATTTATGCTCTAGTCCAAGAACTAAGGAAATTGAGGCACTATCTACTTCCAAAGGAATTTGTGGTGTATTCAGACAACCAAGCACTTAGCTTTCTGAATTCACAAGACAAGCTCAATCACAAGAACATGAAATGGGTGGAGTACTTGCAGGCTTACACCTTCCACATCAAACACAAGAAAGGAGTGAAGAAAAAAGTGGATGATGCACTTAGTAGAATAATCCTGACAGTACAAGAAGTATAATTATAGAGCATGGGAATTGATAGTTTCAAATACTTATATGCAGAAGATGAAGACTTTGCAGAGGCATAAAAGGTATGTAAAGAGTATGAGAAGCAATCAATATATCTTAAAACCGATATTAGGAGTGGTTAGCTCCAAGTTTGAAAGATCTGTAAGATAATTGGACCAACTATAGGGACAATACTTCCCTCTACACTTCTGGATCTGTAAAACCAAGGCGGGTACACCTAATCCAAAAAAAACTCAAATATTTACAATACCTTCTACTTCTGGATTTGAACAATAGATAAATGGCAAGTAAGTACTAAATGCAAACCTAGCATTCATTGACTCTCCACTACCATGGTGGGATTACAATAACAAATATAAAAGTAAAGAATTTTGGTAATGAGTTTGATTAAAGTTTAGGGACAGAATATAGCCAAACCACTTAGACATATATCTCCAAAAAATATACTTTCTTTAGATCAGTGCCTTATCCATTGGGTAAACTCCTACATACAATACTGAAACTAAAACAACCTATTGGTATAGATTCAAAGCCATAAACATAAATATCTCAGATCACACACTACAAGATCCTTTAGTAGGTAATCCAATAGAATCAATGTAATATCCAAAGCATTTTAATTTGATCTTAGATCAAAGACTTGTGGAATACACATATGTATAAGCATGACTTATACAGTAATCTTGAAAACTTACAACTCGTAGAGATAACACAAAGGAGAGACTTAAAATCTGAGAACACTTATATTAAGCATGATGAAATCTTGTTTCTGCATCAATATGACAAAGAAAATACAAAATAGAACAATATGAAAAAGATCATAAGCTTTCTATTCTATCTCATCTAAAACACGTATACTATATTCTAGACTAGAAACAAATACAAGCCTAATGCTTTACAATATTTCTCCCAATTCACCAACCCTTACTAAATGGTCTTGAATATTCCTTTATAGGAACAGGAATGTAACAAGCTTCAGACCATTTAGGGTTAGGGTTTACAACCAATTAATGAAAGAATTCAATTCTGTGATCAAGTTGAAACCCTATATCTCTTCAATCTATGCAAATCTGATCTAAAAGCAATTTTCCCTAGTCCATGGATGTGAGCATAGTACCCTGAGGTGCAAGAAATTCCAAGCCCTGACATGGAGAATAGCTCAACATAAAAGTATAAAAGACCAGGCGGCTCTATATGCATTTATTCTTCTAATATAAAACTCTTATCTAACAAGTCTGGTCATTAAATGCATTCCACAAATCAGATTTCAATCCCTACATTTTTCAACAGTTGTGCACAATAAAACCACAAGATCATATCGCAACATTAATGGCTCTGAGATAAAATACCTAATTCCACCGCCATGAAAACCCTTTAAGAATAGATTCAAATATTTTATTTTTTTTATAACAGCTATAGGTACCACAAAAAATTATTTGGACGACAGAGACTGAAATCTTTCCATCAATTTAAAACAACACCGTAGATATTTACTTAAGTTACCTGGGCTAACAATCACAATCAGACACGGGTCAATTTATCGTGCACTCGCAACTTCTGTGAGAACATTCCCTTTTCCCTCTCTAGTCAGCAACAACCATCAGATCAAAAAAATATGGCCTTGATCACCACCTTACCACTCCAAACACATGTCGATCAGTCGCTCACTCTCACTAGTACATTTGAAACCTCTTTTTGACAGATATGCGTCACAATTCCAACACTCCCTTGTTGGGCAAGTGACACACACTAGTGTTGTAGTTTTGGTGTTGGAATCACCGATGGCTAGTATGACCGTTGTTATTGTGATAGTCGCGAACCTCGCAATATGCACCTGCTACGATGGTTAACATGTCGTCGTTACAGATTATGAGTGTCTCTATTACAATGGGTATGTGATGGATATGTTTTCCATGCGACGACCATTTGTCAGACTATTCTGACATCTAGACGTTGCATTTGGTGCTTTGGTGTTCGATGTTCTCTAAATACCACCGTGATTACGACGGTATTGACCTTCGTGTTATACACCGGCTAGAATGGTCAACCTGCCTTTGTTACACATTCTATGTGTCACAAGTATGAAGGGTCTGTGATGGATATGTTGTACATGTGACATCTATTTTTTAGATTATTCCAACATTTGGACATCACATGTTGTGCTTTGGCATCGTTCGTTCTCTGAATACCATCACAATTGCGATGGTATGGTATATTAAAAATATATTTATTTATTTATCATGCATTGATGGAGTGAGACCTTAAAATATGGAGCTTCTCTTTGTTTTGAGAATAGTTTAACATTCTCTACTTAATAGGGCCAACCACGTGAAGGTGGAAGCTCATCTAGCCCCTCCTAGGAGCTTCTTATGACCCTTTATGACACGTTAAGACCTCTAAGATTTATTCTTAGGGATTGTAAAGGTTCATAAAGGGTCATAAGGGGTCCTAGGACACAATAGCTGAGAAACATAAATGTAGGAATCATGGTCACAATTCTTTGGAGACACCACTCAATTATGTTGTGTCTCCAAAGAATTGTGACCATGATGCCTACATTTATGTTTCTTAGTTGTTGTGAGATTAAAAGTCTTCTAAGGAACATGTCGTGTCTATGTGGAACTGCATAGGATTGTCACCAAAGGGGGTTCCGGATCAAAGAACTCCCTTTCACTTAATAATTATGAAGCCATCAATGGTATACTAATTGTTTAGGATTGTAAGTTTCCATTGATGGCTTCAAATTACCAAGAAAAGGGTGTTTTGTAGTACAAAAGACTTAGCAACCTCTAGAGACTTTTGCTTGAATGCATTATACCCTTGATGTACTTCATGGAAATATTTTTCATCAGGATTATAGGGAAATGTAAACCAATGATTAGTAGTGTCCAAAAAAAGAGGCAAAATCACAGTAGCATAATGCGTAAAGATATAAAGTTCATTAACTAGATAAGTTTTGTAATGATGATGAAGTCATCATGAGGAAGAGGCCAACAAGTTTTATTAAGAACAAGCAAATATCCTTGACATGATGATATAGAACTGATCAGGTTATGTGTGACATCATGCCTATGACATGTGGGCACATTATTTTAGGTAGGCCATGGCAGTATGCTAGAAGGACTTTTCATGATGGATACTCTAATACTTATGTTGTTCATAAAGGAAAGGAGAAGTAAAAATTAGTATCTTTGAGTAGTAAGGTTCATGACAATGACTTGATGTGTTTTGGAGATAGAATTCCTTTGAAAAGGCAGTATACAACAATGAGAGATACTAGTTGGAGTATGGTTGATGATTGGAAGGAAAACAAGAAGTGTAGCAATCCTAATGTTGAAGAACTTTGGGATTTGACTTGTGTTAAAATTGGGATAGTCAAATGTCCTCTTAAAGAGAAGTATTTTGGAAAAAAAAATTGAGAAGTTATAGGGATCATTGGCACAACAACAAAAGAGAGAAAGACCAAGGGTACTTGCAGATAGAGTGCATGGCAAACAGCAGCAACTTTCCAACAAAGGGCAGCAACAATTTGTTTTTTTTCTAATAGTTGTTTCAATGCAAATACAGGTTTGAAGTGTAGAAGGCCAACGACATTGGGATATTTTATTCCCTATCATAAAATCAGAAAACATAGCAGCCAATGGAGAGATGCTTGGCATAAGGACAAGTTGGATTCTTGGGACAAGAATCATTTTAAACCTGGAGAGCATGGTGCAGGGGCACCTAGGACAAGAAAGGAACACCAAGGAACTAAGAGGACATGGGAGAACATGAAGACATCTAATCCAATCAATTGGACCATTTTGGAACCAATTATGAAGTTTAAACATGAATTTTGAAGTTAAAATGTAAATGCACTGTAATAAGTCCTAAAGTACCTTATAGGCCTTAGGATCACAAATATGATGTAATGAGGAGTTAGAGTCAATGGGTGTCTAAGGGGTGTTAAATAAGACTAATAAGGTCAATAGAGTCATTTTATGGAATGGGAGTTGATAGAATAAAATTTGTCATTCAATAAAGTTATTTTGTTAGTTTCATAATTCAAAATTTGAATGTAAATGGTCACATATACAAAATGGAGAGAATTAGGATTTGTAATGTTTAGGCATAAAATAATTTATCCAACCGATTAGAGTTGGTTAAAGGAGTTAAAGGGAGTCTTTAAAAGGTCTAAAAGATGTCCATGATGGATATGATTCGGTATTGTACGGATTGCACACAGAATAAGGAAGAAATCTACAGTTTTCTGCAAGTTTTGTGAGTTTTGGCATCCATATTGGTTTGTCTTTTTCTATTTGTGGAATATAATGTTTTAAGAACATAATCTATTCCTTTCTGAAAGAATTTGGTTAACCTAAGACAACTAATATCTCATATTTTGTTTGATATTGTTGGCAGACTCTTAGATTGGTTTATTGCTCAAGTTGACAAGGGCAATTTGTATTCTAGCACTTTGTTATGATAGGAGTGGAATGTATTAAGATGACATGACATTTTTTAATTAGTAGTGTTTGATGTATGTTGAATAGATTACTATCTATATACAATAATGAAAATTTCATATGTATTTTTTGAATTGTTTAAAACAATGAGGATGATCATGATCATTATTTACATCATTAAAAAAAGAAGAAATATCGGAGGAGATGAATGATTGAGAAAGAGTCTACGAAGGATAAAATCTTGTTGGATGGAGGTTTTATGACACTCTAAAAGGATAATGACCCATATAATTTTGATGGAATAGAAATCTTTAAATTTTAAGTTAAGTTAATGATTCATCAACATATAATCCAAATAATCTATATGATCATGTACCATATGACTTTAGTGGAATAGATATCCCTCAATGTTTAATTTTAAGTCAATGATTCATCAACCTATTATCCACACTCAATATGATCAATGTCCAATATGATTTTCGTAAAATAGAAACTCCTCAAAGTTTAATGCTATAGAAACTGTCATATGTTTACTGTTAAGCCAATGATTCATTAACCTATAATCCAAACACTCAATATGATCATTCCTCATATGAATTTGGTAAAATAGATACGTCTCAATGTTTGATGTTAAGCCAATATTTAATAAAAATGATCCAAATTTTAGCAAACTAAATTCCCTCAATCATTAAACAACTTAATACAATAGCTTAAACAAAGATACCACATTTTCTTCTTACCTTTTATCCAGCATAAAGTATTTGAATCTGATGTGATGGAAAAATAATTTTTGGAAGAGGATTTGTTATGGTATTTGATACATGAATGAGAATAAAGGATTGAGGTATATATCTTCAGTCAAAGTTGTCAAAATATATGATTCTTAGTAGACTGGGATATATAATAAACATACCATATCCTTCATTCTATTGCATCTACATGTAGATGCTTGTCACTGTTTTCAACTCATATTGTGCAAGAGAAAATAAAGTTACTATAAAAGTTTATTCGGATATCATTTTCCAAACTGTGTCTTTATGTTCTCATTTGCAGGGGTCCCCAAGGAACACATGAAGGTTAAGAATCATGTGAATGAGATTAAACTCCATGAAGAGAATTTTGGTTTGTGAAGCAGCCATGAAAGCCATAAATAGGACATAGCAAGAAAAGACAAAATTAAAATGATTGATACTCACTTAACCCTCAAATTGGGGACTAGTCCCAAAGTACAGAGGATCCCTCCTTCGAACTCATTACTATCAAATAGTCTATAGATGGTAATAATAAGTGCTCAGAATAGATGATATATATATATATATATATATATGTATATATATATATATATATATATATATATATATATATATATATCACATGCTGAAGATCATAACATATGAGAAAACAAACAATTTTTTTGTACTCAAAAGTGTAATAGATTCATCTTCTCGCTGAAGATTTCAGCTAGAATTTTGCCTGAAAGTTTGTTTAGGTTGAAGTGGCTTCAAAAACCACAAGCAATATTTCAGTAGCTAGTTTAACCATCAGTAATCATATGACAACACTATGTTTTTACAATCTAGTATAAATACATTTTTATTATTAAAGTTAAAAAAGATTTTGAAGAGTTCTGAAACTCTTTACAAAGAAACACTATCTAAAAGATAGAATATTTTATTTCTAAAACATCAAAACTCATATAAATACACTGTAATATCTTATTACTTACAAGTGATTTGCATACATCAATAACTTAGCTAAATCAATCATAAGGTATATAAAACTAGTTTCGTAAAGAGACGCAAACTATGTAAAATATTGGTAAGGGGTGGCAAGATCAAGGAAGAACTCAAAAGTACAAGACCTAAGGGCCAGACCTAATGCCTCAAGGGCTCATCATAGATGGCCTTGTCTACGTAACTCGCAGAGACATCGTAGTTTGGGTTTAACTTTAAAACTAGTCTTTTAAAGGATGGTAGAATTGGTTACGCAACCCCTTTCTAGGATAGAGTCCCCAGACAATGTCTCCGTTGGCTACCACCCAATTAGGTGAACAAGGATGAGATCCTAATTAGATTCCACCTACAAATAATTTATACGTAGACCTCCTCATAAGGTTACCTACTCAACGGTTCATAACTACAGTGGAGAACCAATTCTTGTAAGATATTAAGGTAATATCCATGATCCCAAACCTACAAGATTTCTAATTGTATGAGAGGAGATACATATTACCTAATTCTATGACCATTTATCTTAAAATCTAACATATTAGTATACCATGTATATAATTTAATCATATCATGTCTTCCTAACATATGCATTGAACTACTAATATCAATGTCTATTAAACCCCAACTTGACAAGTTGTAAAAGTGCAATTATACTAACCTCACTACTCAAATTGACTAACAATTCAACTACCAAAATATACCTTTAAAAATAAGAGTAACTATAATAATTTTATTATTACAACATCGAGACATAAACACCAGTCATTATTAAATAAGTTGCATATTAAATGAGAATCATTTCTTTTTTGACTTTTTCTTTTTGTCTGCTTCCCTATATTCTTCCAGAGGCATATCCATCTCGACATCATCATTTCTTCTCACCTGTGCACGTGATCTCATTGTCCTTTGCAAAGGCGGGTCCTTTGTAATAACAAATAAAAGGGTTAAATTAAAAACATATTATCATAATTGGAGTTAATTTTAAAACATATTATCATAATTGTTACAAGCATTTCACTACTTTAAAAAACATAAACGTGACACTCTTTACCAGTGCAACCACATCTTCTCGTCCCGTGGCTTCAACCTCAACACGCTCATCGGGAACCTCTACATCCCCTGCAACTACAATACAAAATGTTTTATTAATCCCAAGACATTATAATTAAATTTTTATTACTACACCAAATTCAATTTAAAATGTTTACTTGTATTAATAAATTGATAATCAAAATTCGAATAGAAAATGTATACCTTGAGTACTACAATGCACATCCGAATCAACACCTCTGTTGTGCTCGGATGGTGTTTTAGGATCGGCAGGCTACATTTCAATGTAAATAATTAGTGCATTTATCGACAATATATACATATAAATACAAGACAAACACTGAGAAATGTTAATCATTAAATTTAATACATATAAATATATTCACTTTAAAGTTTTAAACAAATATATAATCATTGTTTCCTTAAAACAAATATATTCACTTTATGTTGGAACTTAATGTCTGTTAGTCCTTGTTTCTTGATTTCTAGAGTCGCCATATTAATTTTGTGAATCTCAAAGCTGCTTAAGTCCTCATGTCCAAATTCTCAGCGAAAGTGTCAACCTTGTGGTCCATCTGTATTTGTGGAATTAGAAAAATCATTTGTTAACACTTTTCTTGAACAGGTTTGAACATGTTTGAACATACTTGAACACCCTTGAACTTAGTTCATGAGTGTTCAAGCCGGTTCATAATTTTTACGAAGGAACAGTAGGTGAATGAAGTATTCACTAAAAGGGGCTTCATGTTTGCAGTGTGTGGAATTTTAATTGATCAAAGTGATGAAGGGGACTCCCCTTAATACCACAAGTACACGACAGAAACAAAGAGAAACAACATAAATTTGCAAGAACAAAAAATTGGCTTCTTATTGGCTCCACAAATGTGGAATTACAAACTTCAGAA
>MU224951.1:17276679-17298769 GCA_018584345.1 Thuja plicata | reverse complement strand
CAAACGACTAACTTACTAAAAATAGTAAGTTTCCAAAAATAGCAGTTTTGTATAAAATAGCCCTTATTGAATAGAAAAACACATATTTTTGGGTGATGCAAGATTGCCCTTACACCCAGGATGCTCCCGCATCACAAAGTTGGGAATCAGTGACTAAGCATGGAATATTCAGATTAAGGACAAAGGCAAGAGATTAAATAGGAACAAACTTGAACAGTGATGAACACATAAGAACACTCTTGAACTTAGTTCATCCGTGTTCAAGAGTGTTCAATGATTTTGAAAAGTGAAACGTGGCAAAAGAAAAAGGATTATCGTCGTCACTCAATAGTGGGCCCTACCTAAAAAGGCTTTTAATGCAAAAAAGTATTGGTGGCGGTTAAGTGTGTCCGAGCTGTCAAATTTATGATGAATTTATGCGGCATAAAAGTTTGTGAAAGTGGCATTAATTATTTACATGCGTGAACGGTCACTTCATTCTCCGAGCCTTTATTTCCTTAATGATGGGCAATTAATTGTCAAATCCATGGTATTTCTTATTTAAAACCCTTCTTAGCTTTCATTATTTTTCAAATGTTGTCACTGTCTGTATGCGAGTAGATTGAAGGTAAGAGTTTTTCGGAGCTCCAGTTGCAGAGATTTCTACAGGGATTAAGGTAAATTAGGCTGCAACCCCTATAGTGTTTAAATTTAAGAGCTTGTGAAATATGCATAAGTTTATGTGACAGTTATCAGTCTCTTTTTGCAAGTATGAAGTCTGCATTTCACTTGTTTGGAAGCGTTTCTAGTCTAGTATGTGAAAATCCCATTGTGACAGACATGGATTTAGAAGGATATGATGTAGAAGGAATTGTTGATAGGCTTACTGAGTCTGTAGAAGGAAATGTTCCTTCTCTCAAAATTTTGAGTAGTGGATTGTGCATCTGCTTCTTTCCCTCCTGCAGTAGTCTATCCTGAGCTAGTTCATGAGTGTATCCACAACTATGACCAGCAAAACGAATCAATTCTAAAGAAAAATGATGAGGTCTTGTTGACAGTAAACAAAGAAATTGTTGCTTTGGCCTTCCAAATTCAAGAGCAAAATTTTTCCGCTTTCTCTCTTGCGCAGTCCCTTGTTAAATTCAAACCAAATGCAGATGCAAATCGCACCTCAATAGCCAAGCATTGGTTATTAAACACCTAGAGGGGAGGTTTTCGTTTGCCCAAAAAGCTCAACAGAATTCATGTGCACTCGTATATTAGTGATGTCATGGTGATGTTGCATAGAGTCAGAGGGTCACCTAAGGAGTTTTTCTTCTCAGATTGGTTGTCCTATTATATTCAAATTTTTTTAGAAGGGAAACAAAAGTTGGATTCGGCTGAATTAATTGCAGATTCTATGAGAGAACAACTTAACAATTCCAAACTCACTGGATGTAGCTTTTCCATGTCTTCTTATCTGATGTACTGTTTAGCCTGTAGTAGAAAATGGGATGGGATGATTCATGAGCCTTGGATAGATGGAATATGTGTTTTTGAGTATTTCCCCATTCTTTCTAAAGATAATGTAATTTAGAACTATAGGAGGGTGCATGATACTTTTATGGGTAAACTCTATTCTGAGATGAATTGGGATTCAGCCAGAAGAATGAGTTCTGAAGCTCAGCAATTTGTGACAATATTTGGGAGTTTTTACATTTAGTTTCCTAGGTTCACTTATATTAGAATTGGTGGTTTTGAAGATTCCCCTGCAAAATTACCTAGGTATGCTTTTGATTCCTTTATCTTTGCAGAAGTCTGTAGGCAGCTTGCTAATGTATTTAAATGTTTTCTTCCTAAAGAAGAATGGGAGAAAGTCTTCCCATTGCAGCTACGTAAATTTTCATGCTTGACTATTGAAGATGCAATAAGTATTGGGAGTGACCTGAGTCACTTTGATTTCAAGTATTACACGGAGAGGACATGCTTTGATAACAAGAACTTTGCTAGAGGGAATCTAGGCCTTAGATCTCATATGTTTCCAGTTCCCCATCTAGAGGATTTCTGGGAAGATTGTGCAAATGAGTCCCAATTTATGGAGAGAGGTCATAGTAGACTCTGCATATCTCAAATTCTATCCATGAGATTGCAGTTCAATATAGAATGGGTGACAGATGATGGTTCCAACTTAGTCGAACCTAGTTTCAAAAGGCTCCTGGAGAATGAAGAGTTTGATATTGACTGGTCAAGGGAAGAGGAAGATGGCATTAAGTGCAGGACACAGCATGTACTTAAATTAACTAAGGAATAGCTGCAGACAAGAAGAAAATAGTTTAGTCCTAAATCAATTGAAGTTAAATCTTCAATTTTATTTTCCTCCTCCTCTGTTTCTAATCCTCATAAACCGATTTGTAATGCAGGTTCATCAGGTAAGCAGTGGAATAAGGATTCCAAGAAGAAATATGTTGCTGAACTTTCCCCTGTGGTCTCACCTCAGCGCATTACCAGATCAAGATCCCAATCGTAGCATAAAGGGAAGATGACTCAAGAAAATGTAGAAACAAGCAATTTAGAGGATGACAAATTTGGGGATTTAAACTATCAAATTGGGGAAGAAGAGAAAATTGGAAAAGATCTCTTCGATCTTGATGATGTTACTTTGGATTTAATGGGTACCCCTGCGAAAATAGGTGAAGAATCAGCAACAAAAAATTATACACCAAGATGGATAACCTCATCAGTGAATAAGAAATGGAGCTTAGTTCTGGTATCTATTCCAGTGCAAGACATAGTCAGCAAATATGCTCAAAAGACTCCCAAGGCCAAGAAAGTTAAGTATACAGCACGGATGTTTGCTAATACTAAAACTAGGAAGTGGACAGTTGTAGTAGCCACCTACAGACCGAAGGAGGAGAAATAGGATGTTGTAGTTGAAGACTTTGAAGTCACTAAAATTGAATTAGGGACTATGGGTAGGGTGGGAAAGAATCACCTTTTCAAAGAGAACGACTGAGCAAATGTTGATAACATCATGGCAAGATAGCAAAGAAAAGAAAGAACTGAAGCAGATGATAGTCTCACTCTCTTAGTTCATAAACACTTTCTGCAACTTTGATGCCACGCCACTAACCTAATCTTCACAGGGTATTTGACCCAAACTCGGTGGAAAGTAAAACTTTGCTAAATCAAGTTCAGAGGGGTCAAACACTAGTCTCCTTAGTTGATGAGTGGATGTCCCAAGTGCTTAACAGTGGCCGAAAATATATCAAAGATTTGCATTTAGTTCTTCGTGACTCAGAGGCCGTAATGGGAGAATTGCAAACCCAGCGACAAGTCTGGGATGGAGAAGAGGAAAAATGGGTATTGGTGATGACAAATTTTATGGAGATAGAGAGGTATGGTTTCAACAAATTATGCTTGGAAAAATCCCTAAGAGGTGCTGAGTAATCCATTTTCTTCATCCTTAGGAAGAACATCAGCTGGTGTATCTCTCTAATAAGGAGAACCATTATAGAAAACAAAGAATATGAGTCCAAAGCTAAGCAGATTTAGAAGGCCTCCTTGAATGAGTTGAAGGTCATCAACTTCACTTATACTTATCCATCAGTATATGGTGAGAAAGAATTGAAAGGTGCTCTGGTAGCCTTCGACTCAGTGATAAAGATTATCAGAGAAAAGATTAATCCTAAATCCTCTGACTTAACTCAGATGGAAAGGATCAAATCTATGTTATATCTGTGTGTGGATCAGCTTCCCAATGTCGTAGAAAAGGTGAAGAAGTTGAAATAAATTAAGGAGGCCTCAATGGTCCGGATAGTGAATTCCAAGATCCCGCATCTGTCGTTCACGAAAGAGTTGGTCCAAGCGTATAAAGAATGGAAACCTGCCCAATCGGTTACCGAAGAAGAAGGTAGTCTAGCGGGGAGCGAGGATCATGCTGTGGACAAGGAACCAAAATTAGTTAATTAATTTTTACTTGGTTAGCATGCAAACTCTTAAGGACGTGTGTCCTTTTTCTGTTGGTTTAGTTTTATAACTAATTGCCCAAGAGGTCGTGTTTTTCGGGAGACCTCTCGGTGCTCTGATACTATTTATTTGGCTACTAAAACTTTTAAAAGGTTCAAAAAAAACTCATCGCTACTAGATAATAGATTTTGTGGTGATAGTTTTGTTTATTGAGAAGGTTAAAGGAACAGACAGTAGAAATTGAATGTTATTGAAAGAATAGATTTCATGCAATTGTCTGTGTAGTAATTTTTGAAATATATTACAGTGAGGTTTATCGAATCTGTGTTATTTGAAAACTGAAAATGAAGTGTCCTGTGCTGACATCTTGTTTACTCTGTTATGTATATGTCTGTCAACTCATAATATTTGAATTCTATCTATATTCTATTGTCTTTAGCTGAGAAGTTGTTTATTTTTCATGAAATGCGATCGGGGAAGTAAATGTGTTTTTCTTCCCATTTATTATTCAGTTTTATTCCTTTACAATTGTTCAGTAGCATATCATCTAAGAATGATATTGCAGCCTTTATAAGCTTTTGGGTTAAAAGCTAACCAGATAACTGTTATCAAATTTTATTGAAAATCAATATTAGGGAGCTGTACCTGTAACAAAATTCAGAGGGAAGTGATCATAAAAGATACTTACCCAACTGTTAGAGATATTTTGTCTTTTAAGGGTGATAGGGTGAAACTTAAAAGAGTATTCACAGAAAGGCAAATATGTTCACTAATAGATTTTTGGCAACTCTACTGGGGAGCTCTCACAGTGTAGACCTATTTTTAAATACTTTCTTTTATGAACAAGATATGGTCCTACCAGCTGTGTTGATACCAAACCAGGAGGAGAAACCTCCTATCATTCAACCAGATCTTAACTTTCAAAATACCCAAGAGGATATAATTTATAATTTGAACACTGTTGCTTGGGATTTAAAGACCAGCTATCACCATTATCAACAAGTTCTCCTAGTTTTGGAAGAAGAGGAAGATATAGGAGAGTGGCTGAGGGGGCTCCCAAACGCCCAAGAGGCAAAAATTATCAACAGAGCTATCCAGAGGCAATAAAAGAATATAATACTAGATTCTTGGCCATATACGAGGTCCCAGAGGAAGGAGGGCATTTTTGACACTTTTTATGAGAGTTTGCAAAATCTCCATTTTATGACCTCTTACATCTCAAAGCCCAAAGCCAAGAGTAGACCTACTTCGCCTCCTAAAGCCTCTTCGAATACTTCTCCATCCACTAGTGTCTGGCAAGCTTTGACTTTATCTGGTATTCAAGCACCACCACTAGTAACAATCTTTCCAGTTGTAGTCATGGCTCAGCCATGGGGTGCAGTTGTTGGTCCTTTAAATTTAGAAGCTCATCATCCTCTCCCTAAAGATATTAAAGAAGTCTTGCCTAAATTTTCTGGAGATGGTAAAGTCTTGGTAGATGAACATTTTAATGCATTCAATGTGGCTACTTCCATTTTGGTAGTGCAACATGAAGATGTAGCTGTCAGGCTCTTTGCACAATCCCTCTCAGAGGGATCTGCAAAATGGTTTGGTCACTTGCCCACTGGCTCTATCACAAACTGGCAAACCATGAAGACCGTGTTTGAAGGACATTTTAAAGGGGTTGATGATGAACATTCCCTGCTGACACAATTAACACAAATGAAAAAAGAGATTCATGAACCAATGAGAGACTATGTGGCTAGATATAACAAAGTTATTCATAGAATTCCTACTGCCAAAAGACCGACCCCAGAAAACCAACAATGTTTCTTTGTAAACTCTATGCCTCTGGACATAGGTTTTCACTTAAGAAGGAGTAGACCTGCAGATTTATCTATTTCCCAAGGTCAGGCCACTGAGTTAGAAGATGATCTTATTACAGTGGGGAAATAAAGAAAAGATGTATAGACTCCTCACTCTCAACCTTCTACTTCTGCTCCTACAAATCCGGTTGTCCAGAGACTCATGAATGATGTAATTTCCTTGAAGAGGTAGTTACCAAAGCAAGGATCTTCATTTCCTTCCCCTTATCAAGATATTATTCGAAATCAGCCTAATCAATGGCATGGAAAAGCCCCTTTGCTACCTTCTAATCAACCAAGATTGTCCCTGGAAGCTTCACCAAAAGAAGCTATCATGTGTTCTTTTCACCTGACAATGGATCATGATGGTAATTCATGCCCATATTTGCAAAGACATGTACAAATGGAAGCCACAAAAGATGTGTTAGGGGAATGTACTGTAGAAGAAGTGCCTCAAGACAGACCTAACGACTCTGGCTCATACTACTTAGAACACAAATCTGACTCAGAAAGAGGAGATCTATTCTAGTCACTCTTGAGGATCTCGCTTGTGCCATGCTTACTTGAAATCAAAAGACTTCAAAGAACACTCCAACATCATCAGGCAATTTTCAGAAGACCAAAGATCCTGTAAGTAATTATTTTTCTCCCAGTCCTCGGACTCTTGATGTTAAAGTTGTACAAAAATATTCTGGCATGTCCTCAATTGATATTGTAGAATTTTGTAAGTCTTCTGCTATCCAAATCTCTCCTACTGAATATCTGAGATTAAATCCCAAATAACTTGATAAGTTGGTCAAGTACGTCAAAGGTGACCTTCCAAATCCATCTCAATCTAATCAGTGTACTGTAAATCAAATTGACGACCCAGTTGGCTCTCCCACAGTTGTTTCACCATTTGTTATGATTTAGAGTAACTCTGCCACTACTTCTACCTCAGAATTGAAATATGAAGTTGATGAAATTAGAAAGCCTGATCCCTTTTATATTTCTTTGCTCCTTAATGGTCTTAAACTGAGTAATTGCATTATAGACTCAGGTGCCTTTGATAACATTATGCCATCATCTATTGCCAAATATTTAGGCTTAACCATGACTAAAAATTTTGGGAGGTGATATTCTATGGACGGGAAATAGGTACCCTTAATAGGTCAAGTTAAAGATGCCCAAGCTGTTTTAGCCGCTTATCCCGATAAGAGACTCAAATTGACCATTTTAGTAGCAGATATACCTGCAAGCTATGGGATGCTTTTGAGCAGAACTTTCTGCAGAGACATGGGTGGGGAAATAAAGATGGATTGGTCAGAAGCTGTTATACCTATTGGAAAGAAAAAGGTCAAACTGGAACCTAAAGCTAAAAATAAATACACTGTAATCCCATCCGACGATCCCAAAGCACAAATCCTATTTCAAGACTATGAGTTTGGTAACTACATGATTTTCTCAGATGAAGATCCTCCTGTTTGTGTATACTGTGGTGAAAAGGAGAAAATCTGGTTAATGGAGTTTGATGGTAGTTGTGCCAGTGCAGGCTCTGGGGCTAGTGTAGTCTTTAAAGGCCCAGATGATCAATATATCCCTTTCTCTTTCAAACTGGATTTTAAAAATACTAATAATACTACCGAATATGAGGCTCTGTTATTAGGGTTGCAAGAGGCAAAGGCACTGGGAATCAAGGCAATTAATGTAAAAGGTGATGCTGAACTGATTGTTAAACAAGTAAAGGGTCAATTTATAGTAAAAAATGAATGCCTAAAACATTACAAAAACTTAGTCTGGGATGAAATTAATTCTTTTAAAGATTTTTCCATAGAAGCCATTCCCAGGAGTCTCAATTCAAGAGATAATTCCCTAGTTGTATCAGTGTCACTACTCCTCCCTCACCCAGACTTTAAAACAGACACATATAGGTTTGAGATGATATATAGACCTGTTGTTCCGGATAACATTGAACATCTGCAAGTTTTTGAAGATGATGCTAGAATTAAATATTTCATGGTGTGTATAGAAGTTTTCTCATCCACCTACTTTGAAGGAATGAATGAAGATGGTGAAAACCCTACTTTTGAGTTCTTACCGGAAGAAGAAGTTGTTCAGCTGAAGAGAAATAAAATTCCCAAAGGTTTGGTTTTCTTAGAAAACTTGTTTTCTCAAAAATATGATAGTTTCATTTCAAGGAAAAACCCTCAGTCAGATGTGCAAAAATAATATGACAAAGTAAATATTAGTACTATAGCCGAACCTAGGTGGATATCTATAGGTAAGACTATGTATGTTCAGGAAAAGAAAAACCTTCAGATCTTGTTGACAGCCTACACAGATGTGTTTTCTTGGAACTATAGTGATCTTAAAGATTTTTAGAAAGGGAAATTTAGCCATCATATCCCTCTTAAACCTGAGTCAAAGCCCTTCAGGCAAAAACTTCGAAGCTACAATCCTAAAGTTTCTGAAGCAATTCTGAAAGAAGTAGACAAGATGCTAAAAGCCAGAATCATTTACCCTATTCATCACTCAACCTGGATAGAAAATATTGTTCCTGTCAGAAAGAAGAATGGCGAAATAAGGATCTGTGTAGATTTCTGAAATTTAAACCAGGCTAGTCTAAAAGATAATTATGCCCTGCCCAAGATGGAACATGTTTTACAGGAGGTTGCCGGATCAGAAATGATGTCTCTACTTGATGGGTTTTTAGGATATAATCAAGTGAGTGTGTCTGATGAAGATAAACACAAGACTACTTTCACCACCCCATGGGGAACATTTGCCTATAACAGAATGCCCTTTGGTTTGATTAATGCAGAGGCAACTTTCCAAAGTGCAATGGATTCTTCCTTTGTTGATTTGAAAAATATAATTATAGCAATTTATCTTGATGATTTGACTGTGTACTCTAAAAGAAGAAAACATCACTTTAGAGATCTCAAATCAATCCTACAGAGGTGCAGAGACCATGGCATATCACTTAATCCAAAAAAAAATATTTTTGGTGTGACTGAAGGGAAGCTATTGGGCCATATTGTGTCCAAAGAAGGGATTAGGATCGATCCTAAGAGAGTAAAAGCAATTCAGTAAATTGGTCTACCTTCAACCAGAACAGGAGTCAAATCTTTCTTTGGCCAGATTAACTTCTTGAGAGCCTTTGTCCCAGATTTTTCTGAATTAACCAGGCACATTGTGGGAATGATGAGTGAAAAGAATTCCTTTAAATGGACAGAAGAAGGTAGAAAAGCTTTTAGTGTGCTCAAAACTGTTGTAGCAAGTGCCCCATCTTTAGTTTACCCCGACTACAAAAAAGATTTCATCATTTACTGTTATGCTTCCGATCACAATTTGTCGGGAATTCTAACCCAGAAGGATGTTTCAGGGAATGAAGTGCTCATAGCTTTCATGAGTACACCATTAAAAAAGAATGAACTAAAATACTCCCCCATAGAGAAACAAGCCTTTGTTGTAGTGAAATCAGTTAAGCAGTTCAGATTCTATATCCTTCATTCTCATTCCATAGTATGCATCCTTGATTCAGCAGTGAAAGCGCTTCTCACGCAACAAGAAATAGCCATGAACAAGAGGGAAACATGGGTGAAAAAAATTCAGGAATATGACTTAACAATAAAGCCCACCAAACTTGTCAAGGGAAAGGGGCTCTGTAAATTTATTACAGAAAATGTAAGTCAACTTGAAAATCTAGAATGTGAAACATCTCAAGTGTTGTTGGTCAGTTTGAAAGATTCATGGTTCTGTGACATTGCTTATTTCCTAACTTATGGAGAATGTCCAAAAAGACTAACGCCTAAAGAAAGGTAGACTTTGAGACTTCAGGCTGCGAAATATGTAATATGGCAGGGTGTATTGTACAAGAGAGGCCTTGATGGCACTTTTCTAAGATGTGTGGATAAAATTCAGTAGCTACAGTTGCTTAAAAATTTTCATGAAGAGGTCTGCAGAGGTCATTTCTCATCTACTGTGACAGCATTCAAAATTCTTCAAAATTGTTTTTACTGGCCAGGGATGTTCAAGGATGCTTATGCATTCGTCGGAAACTATGAAAAATGTTAGTTGTTCTCTGGAAGGCCCCAATTAGCTTCCTTTCCTTTGAAAATAGTTGTAGTAAGTGAACCATTCAAGCAATGAGGAATCGATTTCATTGGCCCTGTTAATCCTCAGTCAAGTGCAGGTCATGTTTACATCCTAACAGCGACCGACTATTTCACTAAGTGGGTTGAGGCCATCCCAACCAAGAAGGTTAATTCTCAAGTGGTGTGTGATTTCTCAAAAGATAATATTCTGGTATGTTTTGGAGTACCTCAGAAAATTGTAGCTGAGAATGCTACTTACTTCTCTTCACAGGAGCTGTCCCTTTTCTATTTTGATCATAGTATCTCTCTGGCTCATTCATCAGATTATTTTCCTCAGGGAAATGGATAGGCCGAGTCAAGTAACAAAAATTTGATAATGATCATGAAGAAGTTGGTAGATGATAGTGGCAAGAATTGGCACAAGAAACTTTATGAGGCCCTTTGGGCTGATAGAATTACTCCCAAGAGAGTGATCAGGATGGCACCCTTTGAATTGGTGTATGGGATAGGTGCACAAGTATTAGTTCCTTTGGAACTTTCAACAGCTAAACTGCAAATGGTCATTAAAGACTAGACATTTAAAGACTCTTTGGAGAAAAGGATCATGTATTTGCATAAACTAGAAGAAGAAAGAGAAGCTTTGGTTGATAAGATTACTAAACATCAGGCCAGAGTGAAAAATATGTTTGACAGGAAGGCGAGACCCAGAAGTTTTATGAAAGGAGATGAGGTCTTGCTATGGGATAAAAGGAAAGCTCCGAAAGGTGCCCACAGTAAATTTGAATCACTTTGGAAAGGGCCCTTTGTTATTAATGAAGAACTATGAACCAATACTTTTAAGCTAGCATACCTCGATGGAACGATTTACCATTTTCTTATAATGGGCAAGATCTCAAATTGCTGAATTTCTAGCTTGGTTTCCTATGTTTTGTTGTATATATTAGTCTTAGTTTTCTTTCAGGTTGTGTTTCTTTCCTTTCTCATGTGTTTTTATGAGCCCTTTGCAGCAATTTGCGAAACCAAAGTTTTTCAATTCTGTGACTTTTGACAATAGCCAGTCCCCAGTCAAAGTCGGTGTTAGTCCAAGTCTAGCACTTGTCCTTGTTTTTTATTTCTAGAGTCCCCGTATTATTTTTGTGAATCTCAAAGCTGCTTAAGTCCTCATGTCCAAATTATAGGTTTGAATAGGTTTGAACATACTTGAACACCCTTGAACTTAATTCATGAGTTTTCAAGAGTGTTCAAGCTGGTTCATAATTTTTATGAAGGAACAGCAGGTGAATGAAGTATTCACTAAAAGGGGCTTCATGTTTGCAGTGTGCAAAATTTTAATTGATCAAAGTTGGGAATCAGTGACTAAGCATGGAATATTCATTTTAAGGATGAAGGCAAGAGATTAAACAGGAACAGACTTGAACAATGATGAATACATAAGAACACTCTTGAACTTAGTTCATCCGTGTTCAAGAGTGTTCAATGATTTTGAAAAGTGACACGTGGCAAAAGTAAAAGGATTATCGTCGTCACTCAGTAGTGGGCCCTACCTAAAAAGGATTTTAATACAGAAAAGTATTGGTGGCGGTTAAGTGTGTTCGAGCTGTCAAATTTATGATGAATTTGTGCGGCATAAAAGTTTGCACAAGTGGCATTAATTGTTTGCATGCATGAATGGTCACTTCATTCTCTGAGCCTTTATTGCCTTATTGATGGGCAATTAATTGTCAAATCTGTGGTATTTCTTATTTAAAACCCTTCTTAGCATTCATTAATTTTCAAATGTTGTCATTGTTTGTATGCGGGTAGATTAAAGGTAAGGGTTTTTCGGAGCTCCAGTTGCAGAGATTTCTACAGTGATTAAGGTAAGTCAGGCTGCAACACCTACAGTATTTAAATTTAAGAGCTTGTGAAATATGCATAAGTTTTTGTCATAGTTATCAGTCTCCTTTTGCAAGTATGAAGTCTGCATTTCACTTGTTTGGAAGCGTTTCTAGTCTAGTATGTGAAAATCCCATTGTGACAGACACAAATTTAGAATGATATGATGTAGAAGGAATTGCTGATAGGCTTACTGAGTATGTAGAAGAAAATGTTCCTTCTCTCAAAATTTTGAGTAGTAGATTATGCATAGCTGCTTCTCTCCCTCCTGCAGTAGTTTGTCCTGAGCTAGTTCATGAGTGTATCCACAACTATGACTAGCGAACTGAATCAATTCTCAAGAAAAATGGTGAGGTCTTGTTGGCTGTAAACAGAGAAATTGTTGCTTCGGCCTTCCAAATTCAAGAGCGAAATTTTTCCACATTCTCTCCTGCGCAGTCCCTTGTTAAATTCAAACCAAATGAAAATGCAAATCGCACCTCAATAGCCAAGCATTGGTTAATAAACGCTCAAAGGGGAGGTTCCCATTTGCCCAAAAAGCTCAATAGAGTTCATGTGCACCCGTATATTAGTGATGTCATGGTGATGTTGCATAGAGTCAGAGGGTCACCTAAGGCATTTTTATTCTCAGATTGGTTGTTCTGTTATATTCAAATTGTTTTAGAAGTAAAATAGAAGTTGGATTGGGCTGAATTAATTGTAGATTCTATGAGAGAACAACTTAACAATTCCAAACTCACTGGATGTAGCTTTTTCATGTCTTCTTATCTAATGTACTATTTAGCCTATAGTAGGAAATGGGATGGGATGATTCATGAGCCTTGGATAGATGGAATGTGTGTTTTTTAGTATTTCCCCATTCTTTGTAAAGATAATGTAATTCAGAACTATAGGAGGGTGCATGATACTTTTATGGGTAAACTATGTTTTGAGATGACTGGGGATTCAGCCAGAAGAATGAGTTCTGAAGCTTAGCAATTTGTGACAAGATTTGGGAGTTTTTACATTCAGTTTCCTAGGTTCACTTATATTAGAATTGGCGGTTTTGAAGATTCCCCTACAAAATTACCTAGGTATGATTTTGATTGCTTTATCTTTGCAGAAGTTTGTAGGCAGCTTCCTACTGTACTTAAATGTTTTCTTCCTAAAGAAGAATGGGAGAAAGTTTTCCCATTGCAGCTAGGTAAATTTTCATGCTTGACTATTGAAGATGCAATAAGTATTGGGATTGACCTAAGTCACTTTGATTTCAAGTATTACAAGGAGAGGATGGGCTTTGATAACAAGAACTTTTCTAGTGGGAATCTAGGCCTTAGATCTCATATGTTTCTAGTTCCCCATCTAGAGGATTTCTGGGAAGATTGTGCAAATGAGTCCCAAGTTATGGAGAGAGGTCATGGTAGACTCTGCATATCTCAAATTATATCCATGAGATTGCAGTTCAATATAGAAGGGGTGACAGATGATGGTTCCAACTTAGTTGAACCCAGTTTCAAAAACCTCCTAGAGAATGAAGAGTTTGATATTGACTGGTCAAGGGAAGAAGAAGATAACATTAAGTGCAGGACACAACATGTACTTAAACTAACTGAGGAATGGTTGTAGACAAGAAGAAAATAGTCTAGTCCTAAATCAATTGAAGTTAAATCTTCAATTTTATTTTCCTCCTCCTCTGTTTCTAATCCTCATAAACCGATTGGTAATGCGGGTTCATCAGGTAAGCAGCGGGATAAGGATTCCAAGAAGAAATGTGTTGCTGAACTTTCCCCTATGGTCTCACCTCAGCGCATTACCAGATCAAGATCCCGATCGCGGTATAAAGGAAAGATGACTCAAGAAAATGCAAAAACAATCAATTTAGAGGATGAAAAATTTGGGGATTTAAACTATCAAATTGGGGAAGATGAGCAAATTGGAAAAGATCTCTTCGATCTTGATGGTGTGACTTTGGATTTAATGGGTACCCCTACAAAAATAGGTGAACAATCAGCAGCAACAAATGATACACCAAGATGGCTAACCTCATTAGTGAATAAGAAATAGAGCTTAGTTTCGGTATCTATTCCAATGCAAGACATAGTCAGCAAATATGCTCAAAAGACTCCCAAGGCCAAGAAAGTTAAGAGTACAACACAGATGTTTGTTGATACTAAAACTGGGAAGTGGACAGCTGAAGTAGCCACCTATAGACCAAAGGAGGAGAAAAAATATGTTGTATTTGAAGACTTTGAAGTCACTAAAATTGAATTAGGGACTATGGATAGGGCAGGAAAGAATCACCTTTTCAAAGAGATGTCTCAGCAGATGTTGATAACATCATGGCAGGATAGCAAAGAAAAGAAAGAACTAAATCAGACGATAGTCTCACTCTCTCAGTTCATAAACACTTTCTACAACTTTGACACCATGCCACTAACCCAATCTTCATAGGTATTTGACCTAAACTTGGCGGAAAGTAAAAATTTTCTTAATCAAGTTCAGAGGAGTCGAACACTAGTCTCCTCAATTTATGAGTGGATATCCCAAGTGCTTAACAGTGGCCGAAAATATATCAAAGATTCACACTTATTTCTTCATGACATAGAGGCCATAATGGGAGAATTCCAAACCTAATGACAAGTCTAGGATGGAGAGGAGGAAAAATGGGTATCGGCGATGATAAAGTTTATGGAGATAGAGAGGTATGGTTTCAACAAATTCTACATGAAAAAATCCCTAAAAGGAGCTGAGGAATCCATTTTCTTCATCCTTAGGAAGAACATCAGCTGGTGTATCTCTCTAATGAGGAGCACCATTCCAGAAAACAAAGAATATGAGTCCGAAGCTAAGAAAATTCAAAAGGCCTCCTTGAACGAGTTGAAGGTCATCAACTTCACTTATACTTATCCATCAGTATACGATGAGCAAGAATTGAAAGGCGCTCTGGAAGCCTTTGACTCAGCAATAAAGATTATCAGAGAAAAGATTAATCCTAAAGCCTCTGAATTAACTTAGATGGCAAGGATCGAATCTATGTTATATATGTGTGTGGATCAGCTACCCAATGTCATAGAAAAGGTGAAGAAGTTGAAATGGAGTAAGGAGGCCTCAATGGCCCAGATAGTGAATTCCAAGATCCCGCATCTTTCGTTCGCGAAAGAGCTGGTCCAGGCGTATAAAGAATGGAAACCTGCCCAATCATTTATTGAAGAAGAAGGGAGTCCAGCGGGGAGCGAGGATCGTGTTATGGACAAGGAACCAGAATTAGTTAATTACTTTTTACTTGGTTAACATGCAAACTCTTAAGGACATGTGTCCTTTTTCTACTGGTTTGGTTTTATAACTAATTGCCTGAGAGGTCATGTTTTTTGGGAGACCTCTCGGTGCTCTGATACTATTTATTTGGCTGCTAAAACTTTTAAAAGGTTTAGAAAAAACTCATCGCTACTAGATAATAGATTTTGTGGTGATAGTTTTGTTTTTTGAGAAGGTTAAAGGAACAGATAGTAGAAATTGAATGTTATTGAAAGAATAGATTTCATGCAATTGCCTTTGTAGTAATTTTTGAAATATATTACAGTGAGGTTTATTGAATCTATGTTATTTGAAAACTAAAAATGAAGTGTCTTGTGTTGACATCTTGTTTACTCTGTTATGCATATGTCTATCGACTCATAATATCTGAATTCTATCTATATTCTGTTGTCTTTAGCTCAGAAGTTGTTTATTTTTCATGAAATGCGATCGGGGAAGTAAATGTGTTTTTCTTCCCATTTATTATTCAGTTTCATTCCTTTACAATTGTTCAATAGCATATCATCTAAGAATGATATTGCAGCTTTTATAAGCTTTCGGGTTAAAAGCTACCCAGTTAACTGTTATCAAATTTTATTGAAAATCAATATTAGGGAGTTGTACTTGTAACAAAATTCAGAGGGAAGTGATCATTAAAGATACTTACCCAACTGTTAGAGATAGTTTTTCTTTTAAGGGTGATAGGGTGAAACTTAAAAGAGTATTCACAGAAAGGCAAATATGTTCACTAACAATATCAAATACAGTAATTGGTAAAGTATTCAACTTGAAATAAAAATCAATTGGCTTATTTACCTATTTGACAAATCCACCAAAAGAATTGTTATAATTTAATCATTCCTTGGTGAAATATGTATTTAAAGGATAAGCCAAGGAATCCTAATTTGTATTTGTCCTCTAGTCCAAGTAGGAGGACATGTCACTTTTTTTTAATTCATTTAATAAGGAAATTAGATATTCCTCCTTAAGAGGATTCCTACACATGGCACACACTTAATGTGAATGTGGCACTCATAAGATATGGGAGTTACATGCAAACTCCTTCACTCATCTCTACTTAAGAGATACTTCTCTCTCACTTCTTAATGTTGATTCTCACAAGTTGGTTCTCATGAGATTTCTTCTCCCTTCTTCTCTCATTCTCATTCTTTCTCTCACAATGTTGTAATGAGCTTCTTGTTCAAGCTCTCTCTCTCTCTTTTATGGCTTTTTGCCTTATTCATATCATTCACAAGGGGTTTTTTCTTGTTTTTCCCCTTTCAAAATTATTTTGTACTTGTCTTGGTTCTTAGAGCATTTTGGTGATCTTGATGTATGATTTATTGAAGGAAACTCTCTCTTTCTCTTTGTATTTGGTATATCTCTTTCTTTTGCACATTCTCTTGGATTCTTTCCTTATCTCCTTTCCATTTTATTTTATGTTTCTAACATGGTATCAGAGCTAGTTTAATCTTTGTTTTGAGTGTGCATGCAGGAATAGTTGAAAGATATCTCTGTTGAGGAGAAGAAATTTGATTTCTTGTTGATCTAACTCTTGTTTGCAGGGATTTCCTTCATTGTTTTTTGCAAATATAACATTTTTTTAAATTAAACTTTTTATGGATGGCTTGCCACCGGATCTAAGTGTTTTCATCTATTTTTTCAAGTTTTTTTAAGATCTAACTCATCCTCTATCAGGTAACTGCAAGGGCTTTTTGTTCATTCTAACAGTTGCACTTGCAAGTTTCTCATCTTCATTTTTAATACTAATATATAATCTCTTTGTTAAATTCTCTTTGCCTGAGGTTTCTTGGATCATATCTCCTTCTTTTTGCATTCACTTTTATGGATAGATAAGAGAGAATCTAAAAATTTTGCGATCTGGGTTTTGTGCAGAAACCTCCAAATTAGTTGATTCGTGGACAGTTTTCCAAAATTCGCCTAGCTCTGAGAGAAACTCAAAGTTCTATTCTAACTTTTTTTGTAGATTCAAATGCATGCATTAGTCATTATTCATCTCTATGTTTTTCTCTGATTTTTCTAACAAATTTAATAGATCTCTGCTATCATTTCTTGCAAGATTCATAAAAAACTCATTTTTCCTCTCTTAATGCTACAATTTATTATTAAAGCATTGCTCATATCTGATTCTATCGAGTTTTGTTTCCAGCTTACTATTTCTTTTATCAGTTTCTATTCACTTTTTCCTTCAATCTGCAGGCTTTAACTATGTTTTTGTCAGATTTCAATGTATATCTAATCCTTTTTTGTGCAGGTTCTAAGGAAATCTTTTTTATTAAAAAGTTGCAAGCTTCAAGATTTAAATATCTCTGCTTGTTATCTTTGTTATAATAGTTTATTTTGCCTCTTCCTGCAAGTTGCTTTTTTTTTCCACTCCCACCTTGTAGCTTTCTATCCCTCGTCACTCCTCCCTCCTTTATCTCCCTTGCATTGCACCAACTTTTGCTGCACCTCTTGGCTTAGCTCATTGTGCAGGAGTCTTCCATTGTGCAGCCTATTAACTCTGCGTTGCCCTATCACTCCCATCCATTGTCTTTTTGCGTTATTTTTTACTGTCAGCTTCCCTATTGTTTATTACGCAGCCCTGTCACTCCCTTTATCCTGTCCTCCCACTCCAACTCTAGCGCAGCAGTCTTCCTTCTCCCTGCAGCGCAGTAGACTTCTTTCTCCGTGCAACCTAACTTTTGTTTGGAGCATAGCTTTTGTTAACAAACATTCAGTGCTTCCTTTCAAACGCAACCTTGAGTTATAGCATCACTTAAAGCAAGTTGCACAACTTTCAACTAGTGCAACTTATTCCTTGTGCAACTCATTCTTAGCGCAGCTTGTGTTGAAATTAAAAGAATCTTTTCCTTCAAATCGCAGCATTTACAAGTGTCGAAAGTGGCTCCCTTTGCTGTTGTTTTCTCTCACCTTCTCCAGAGTTCCCCAAATCTCCAGAGCAATCCTCACACTTGGCTTCCACTCCTCTGGTGTTAGTCTAGAGTTCTCTTTGCCAAATTTTATTTCATTGGTTGGTCAAACTGCTAGCTCTGCGGTTGCTTGATTTTTATTAAAATTTTGTCTTTGTTAATTGTGTTTTTTTATAATTTTTTATTTAATGCATTCTATATCTTAGTTTATTCAAAATTCTATCTAGAACAGTATACCTGCAAGGTAATTGAAAGTTAGTTTATTTATTCTTAATTATTTCTGGTTTGTTAGTCTATACTTATTTTTAGTTTGCCTAAATTTTGTCTCATTCAACTTTAAATTGTTCCTTTTAACTATAATCAGATTAAATTAATTCAACTCCTATAATTTTTATTTAGCATTTGATTAAAAAAAATTTATTAATTTGGTTTATCAAATCATTGTTATCAATTATCATTGTTTATTATTCGTCTTGTATTCTCTTATCCTCTTATCGTAGTTTTCTTTAAAGTTAATCACTTCTAACCTAGTATTTTAAACTTGTAAAAAAAAAATTAATCAAAAAATGTAAACGTTAAAACATTTTTTCAGCTCACTATTTCTTAATATCATTTGATTCCTACTTTCTTCATATCAATTCTAACTTATTTCAATTTTTTCCGTTAATTAGTTGTAATTAAAATTTGTTCCTTCCTTTAATCTAAAATTTTAATTTTTTTTTCACATCATTATTTGTCCATTCCAATTATGATGAACATTAATTTAAATTTACTTTCGTTGATCTTTGTCATTATATATTCATTATATTTCACTTCATTTTAGTTAATCTGATCATTTTTCTTAATTAATCATGCCAACATTGATTCTAGAATTTAAATTAAATGGTTCTAAGTGTGGAAATATTTATTTTTTATTATTATTCGTAAGAAAGGAGTTTATGTTCTTTAAACAAAGGGGTAATCATTCTTCTTATATATTAAGCTTCTCGCTTATTCTCGTGTTTAACATTCAGTTAAACTAGACTTCTCCTTGTAATTCTATTTAATGTTAACTGTTTATTCTCTGCTTTACTCGATTCTAAATCTTCTTCATATACTTTTGTTGGGTATGATGAATCTACTAAAGGTTATAGAGTTTATGATCCTATTACTAACAAGGTTCATATTGCAAGAGATGTTGTTATTGCAGAAAATGAAGTTCATGATTGTTCTAAGGTCAAAGATGATGAATTTATAGAGGGCATTATTGATCTCATGGAGGACCAATCTCTTATTCTAAACCCTACTCCTAATGCACCTATTTCTATTCCTATTAGTATTAAAAATGATGATGATGATGGTAAGAATATTTCTACTCCTCCTAGTGATACTTTTGCTCATGATGGTGATAATGTTGTTCATGATGATAATGATGAATTTACTCCTCATAGTGATGATAATAATGAATTTACTCTTCATAGTGATATTTTTGTTACTTTTAAGAGAAATCATAAATGGTTTAAAGATTTACTTAATGAAGGTGATAATCATATTACTAGAATGGGTGGACTTATGTTCTTTCGTCTATTTCAAATTAGCTCTCATGTTCACCATCAATGGAGTTTTCTAACTGATATCCATATCATTAATGTTGCTCTTCATTTATCTCTTCTTTATCTCTAATTTTTCAGGATTATGAGTTTATCTTACACTATTGCCTTCATGAGTATTATTACTGATTTTATTGATGAGCTTGAATAGTTGCAATTTATGCTTTTAGAGCATTTTGTTCCATCTGTAAGCTGCACTGGGATGCACTTACTTCAGTTGATGTTGATCAACTTGTTTTTATTGATGATCTTGAATAGTTGCAATTTATGTTTTTAGAGCATTTTGTTCCATTTGTAAGTTGCACTGGGATGCACTTACTTCAGTTGATGTTGATTAACTTATTTTTATTGATGAGCTTGAATAGTTGCAATTTATGTTTTTAGAGCATTTTGTTCCATTTGTAAGTTGCACTGGGATGCACTTACTGCAGTTGATGTTGATCAACTTGTTCCATTTGTAAGTTGCACGAGGTTGCACTTGCTTCAGTTGATGTTTATCAACTTGTTCCATTTGAAAGTTGCATTGGATGATTCTTTATTATGTTCCTCAATGAGAGGATGATTTTTCATGGGTTTCCCTACTGTTTCACATTTTATTGAAGGCAATATGTTATTACTTCTCATACTCCTGTCTTTTGGTTCACATTGGTAAACATGCTTGGAATATTAGGATCTTAAGTTAATTTGGTGATTGAGTCACATATTCTACTGATTTATCATTGTCTCTCTCATATTTATTTATATACTAACATGATAATACACTACATTCTTCATTTCTTAGATCGTGGGTCATGTAGGTGATGGAGTCGTGACCCATTCACTTACAGTGGGATGACTCATCAGTGGACTATCTATAACTATGTGATTGATGCAATATTGATGCAGGTTTTCATTATTTGACCTTGTCTATGGTCATTTGTGTATTAGTATATTTCTTTCATGAGAACATTGATTAATTCTTTCATACCTAAATTTTTCATTTTGAACCTTTGAGCATTTATTCTATCTTGATATCATGTTAGCTCCATTGCATTTTGGTGAACAAATTACATTTATCTTTATCTCTAACTCATTTTTCTATATGTGAATTTCCTTAAAATTATACTTTGATTTCAAAAGATATACTAACTTGAATATGAGATTGAATTCTACTTGTGGATAGTTTCCTTTCTTTCTTGATCTATGTTTCAGGTGATCCATCAAGGCCCAATAAGGACATCAATTTATTTCCACATTTCCTATGTATCACAAGACTACTTGAAGATGTGCATATACTTCCACTTGAATAAATTTTAAGGACTCGTCCACTTCTCTTGGCTCTACAAAAGATTCTTGTACATTACATTTCCAGAAGACCACTTGCAAACTTGAAGACAATACAATTTCTTCCTTATATTGAAGATCAAGTTGTAGTTTCTTGTAAAAATTTGGGTTTCATACCCCTTGTTGTAATCACCCCAAGTAAAAATTAAAGGGGGGTGTTAGAATTTAATCTTTCCTTGGTGAAATATGTAATTAAAGGATAAGCCAAGGTATCCTAATTTGTATTTGTCCTCTAGTCCAAGTAGGAGGACATGTCACTTTTTTGTAATTCCTTTAATAAGGAAATTAGATATTCCTCCTTAAGAGGATTCCTACACATGGCACACACTTAATGTGAATGTGGCACTCATAAAATATGGGAGTTACATGCAAACTCCTTCACTCATCTCTACTTAAGAGATGCTTCTCTCTCACTTCTTAAAGTTGGTTCTCACAAGTTGGTTCTCAGGAGATTTCTTCTCTTTTCTTCTCTCATTCTCATTCTTGCTCTCACAATGTTGTAATGAGCTTCTTGTTCAAGCTCTCTCTCTCTTTCATGGCTTCTTGCCTCATTTATATTATTCACAAGGGTTTTTTTCTTGTTTTTCCCATTTCAAAGTTCTTTTGTACTTGTCTTGGTTCTTGGAGCATTTTGGTGATCTTGATGTATGATCTATTGAAGGAAACTCTCTATTTCTCTTTGTATTTGGTATATATATATTCCTTTTTCACATTCTCTTGGATTCTTTCCTTATCTTCTTTCCATTTTATTTTATGTTTCTAACAAGAACCTTGCGCACTCATTGATCGGAATCATTCAGCAGAAGTAGAGATCAAGCAGAGTGACAACATAGTGAACAGCAGAGTAAAGTTATATCAGATTATGAGATCATAGAAGGTACCAGAAAGAGGAGATCCATCATTAGCATTAGAGTGCATAATGAAGGATCAATACTTGAGACATTCTAATCATTGTATCAGGTGAAAATCTCTTAACAAAGTGGTTTTAGCAGGCCTTTATTTATCTCTTAACAGAGTGCTTACTTTATTGTAAGTTTAAATCCTTCAATAGGGTAGATTGTAATGATCTAAAGCTCTTAACCGGGTAGACCTCTAACAAGGTAGATTACATTTTGTAAACAAACATTTGTAACCTTAACAGGTACACTTTATTATTGCAGTAGTGGAGAATTTTGTGGGTGTCATCCCCACCCCAGTTTTACCTATTTGGGTTTCTGGGTTACCAAGTTATTGTGTTATGAGTTATTTACTTC
>MU224951.1:17251428-17276018 GCA_018584345.1 Thuja plicata | reverse complement strand
ACATTGACAGTCAATCAAGTAGACATGGCAAATCAACTACTACTTGTGAATCAAGAGATCAATAGGAAAGACTTGGAGATTGTAAATCTTAGATCTGAGAACAGTCAATTGAAAGATGAATTGAGATCTGAGAAAGAACTTAGTAACAGAGTAAATGATCCAAGTGCAGCTATGAGCTACTTTGAACAACTGGTGGAATTATCAAGAAGACCTAAAGATTCTTCTGGGTTAGGTCACACTGAACAACATACAACCACTGAAGATGGAGAATTATCTAAGATAGGTGAAAGAAATAATGCAAAGCTGAAAAACAAGAAACCTATTTGTCACCACTGTGGAAAACCAAGTCACACAACAAACATTTGTCGAAGCAAGAATGCTAAGTCCAATCCGAAAACTAACTTTAATGGTTATTGCTTTAACTGTAATAAGTTTGGACATCAAGCACATGAATGTAAGGCAAAGGCAAGAAAAAAACCTAGACTCAATGGTAATTGCTATAATTGTCACAAATATGGTCATAGAGAACAAGATTGTAGATCTACAGGTAAACAGTAATGGACATCAAAGGTACAAGAGAAATCACCAAGAAAAGGCAATACTTACAATTGGGATTACAATACATGGCATAGTTGTTATTACTATGGTGAGTATGGACATGTTCCAGAAAACTACATAAGGACACATTTCAAAGGAAAGTCTAAAAGTTGGATGAATGGAAGCCTAGTTTGTCATAGTTGTCTGAAAATTGGTCATACAAGGAAAGATTGCAAAACTAGAGTACCTGCACCTACAATTGAGAAAATTAGAGCACAGGTGAACAAGACATGGGTTAAGAAGTATGAACCATGTAGCAGTGAAGCTAATGAAGCTGGGGTCACCCAATCCAATGGATCAAGTGATCACATCATTTCCAACTAAGAGAAAGAGGTATGTAAGGAACTATATCTAAAAATTCTTATCTTACATCAGTTCCTAACATGAAATGTACAAAAGTCCATATTTGCATATGTTGAGATGCACCAGGACATATTTTGGAGACAAAATGCCGAGATGAGAAAATTGTACTATAGGTGCCGAGCATCTATCATGGACACTAAAGCTAAATTCTTTAGTGAGTGTTGAGCTTTGTTGGCTGAGTAAATTTTGTGAAGGCCGAGTGTAGTAAGCCGAGTGGGATGCAAGTTGTGTTAAGGCTAAGGACAGCTGGCTTTCACTAACTCAATGGGAAGAACATTCAATGCTTACCTAACTTGACCTTTCAAAGCTTATAAAGGATGAACAATTGACATTTCATTTTTACCTTGCGATTTTACTATTTACAGAGCGATTGTAGCTATTTTGTAGAATTCAAGAAGAGAATGAGACTAAGGACTAGGATTCCTAAGTCACTAGTGGAGAAGCACTATGAGGAAATATGTTTTCTAGTTGATACAAATAATACTTATATCAAGGCAGTGACCCCTAGAATAACATGTTTAGAACCATTTCCATATGAAATTAATGTTAATGAAGCATCATCCGCCATCACTGCACTCCCGCCAAGGCAATTGACACCACAGCAGAGAGATTTGGAAATTTTGATGAAGCTAAGGCTAAGATTTCCAGAAGTTTGAATGAAGGAACTATGGAGAGGAAAAGAAAGAAGATAGTGGAAAACCTGAAGAAAATGGTTGGCTTAGGTAGCGATGAAGAACCTGAGGATGCACCTCTAGGCCTAACCACTAGACAAGTTGAGGATATTTCTATGGAGGAGGAAGCCAGTGCATCAAAAGAGGTTACAAAGAAAGCTAAGGGAAAGAAACCATTAATTGTCATAGTAACCCAGCCGAGCAGAGCCAAACCCAAGGTTACACCTCCTGCAGCTAATCATCCAAGGACAAGGGCATCTACTCTTACTTCCCCAGTAGAAGTGCAAATTAAAGTATATGGTAAGAGGAAAGTTGCAGAAAGTAGTTCTAGAAAGGAAGAAAAGGTTGCTCCTAAGGCTGAGCCGAGTAAGCCAACAAAGAGATCAAGAAGGAACTTAGATTTGGGGCTAGATAGTGATGAGAAGATGAAAAAAACTGATGAACCCAGCAACATACCTAAAGCTCAATTCAAGAAACCAGCAAGTATTGATGAGGTATGTGACACTTTAAGGAATTCAGCAGGGTTAGCAACATTTAAGTTCATCAAGTATGAAAAGCTGAAAATAGCAGATAGGCACAAAGTTCAGGAAGCACTCTTGGACATGATGAGTAATTTTAAATTGACTCCTACAAAGATAGGAAATCATGTGCCTGATGAACTTTATGATTTTTTGTCAAGCAAGTGGGAATTTGTACTTGCCACTAAAAGACAGATCAAGGAAGGAACTCTAGCCAAGATAATACCTGACTTAACCTCTAAACAACGAACCAAATTCATTGAGGATTATAAGAGTAGGTTTGTTCCCAAACTCAGAGGCTATGTTGTTCTGAAAAATGATATAGAAGGATTAGTACAGCAAATCACAAGGATCTGGAAAGAGATTTTTGTACTGGTCATTCCATAAAACAAGAAATCTGGTGAAGGGACATCTGAGCCAAAGGCACAAGAAGTTGAAGTGAAGACTACCCCTGAACCACAGATACCTAAAGATCAAATTGCAATAGAACAAGACAAGACCAAAGATGCTTTTGATGGAACAAATTCTGTTGATCTGACTGCAAACAGTCCTATGGATTATATAGTTGATGATCCAATCAATTTGAATGTCAAGGAACAACAGATGCCGAGTGGAAAAGACATTGATTCACCTATTAAGGCAGTTGATACTGAAGAAGAAAAGTCCATAGCATCTAGTGAGAAAATTGAAGTTGTCAATATTCAGCAATGTGAAGGGCAACAACAAACAAATGAACAAGAGGTAACTTCACAGAATCCACTTATTTTAGAGGTTGTGAAGACAGTTTTAGATAGTGGAGTAGTGATAACAGATATTGTTGATAAGCCTAAAGAAGAAGAAGCAGCGCAAGTGTTGGTTGATCTACCACACTCTGCATCATCCACTCCTACAGGTCCTAAAACTGGTGGTATGCCAAATCCACAGACTGTATTGATAGAATTGAAGGAGGTATTGGATATTGAAACTGTCAAAGGGAAAGATATTATGCTACCGAGCATAAGTTCTCCAGAAATGAAGAAGAAGAAAATATTGAAGTAGAAGTCATAGATTTTAGATGTAACACTAGATGAAGTCATCGTGATTCCACAATTGGATCCCAATGAGTTATCATTTGAACAAATTGGGACTCTTCAAGAGTTACTTAAGAGAAAGAAGAGACAGGAAGAGATGAAGATAAAACAAAAGCAAAAGTAGGTGTTGCATGACATCAAAGACATATTTACAAAGGCTTTTGACTTAGAGGATGAAATGCCTCATGCTCCAATCATAGATCAACTAGTCACCATTGTACAGAAGGTAACAGATGAGGACATAGATAGCAATGAGAATCTTCTATAATGGTCCAGGCAAAGATTTGAGAGAAAAGTTCTAGAGAAGATCTCAGAAGAAATTGCCACTAGACAGGTTGAACTTTTTGTTCTTGTAGAAACTTTAGAGAAGGTTACAGCCAATGTTTATTCTTTGTATAGGAAATTATGTGATGTTGAATTTTTCACAAAGGATAATCTACAGCTTGTTGAGAAGCTATAGTTAGATTTAAGATCAACTGGTACTACTTTAGGTAAAGATACTACTTCTAGTTCTTTACATCTTAATAAGTTGATAAATGCACAAAGGAGAATAGCCGAGCTTATGGCTGAAGATGGTCAAATAAGGGCCAAGTTGATAACTATTCAGACAAGTTTGTTGCCTCACTTGGAGGTAATACAGAAGGAACTTTCACAAGCTAAGGAGTTATCACAGAGCAGTGCAAATCTATCGACTGCAGATAGTTTAGTGAGTCTAGCTGCCGAGCTAGAAATAAAACTGGAAGTTATGAAGAGTGCAAAGGAAAGTTGGGATACTACATTTGAATCCACCCTGCAGCTTCATAAATTTTTTTTGGATAATTACAACTTAACCCCACCAGTAATCAGTGACAAAAACAAGGGGGAAGTTAATACAGAAGTTGGTAAGAAAGTATGAACGGATACAAAATGATACATCAGTATAGCAAAGGTACACTTGTATATAATTTTTGAAGGCATTGTAAACTTTTTGTATAAGTATATTCCTAGGGGGAGTACTTAGCGTACTTAGGCAATATTTTGATGGGATGTACAGAAGTAATGATAAGTGTTTTTGCCACTAATATCAAAGGGGGAGATTTTTAATCTCTAAGTTTTGTTGATGATTAGTGACCAACACTTAGTCATTCAATTAGGCAGTTTTACTTGGCTATCACTGTGGCCGAGCTAAAACTATGCAAGGCCGAGCAACATTGCCGAGCAGTTTTTCAGTTTTCTTAGTTGCATTGTCGAGCCGAGTTACATTGTCGAGCCGAGTAGAGACAAGGATGTTAAATGCCAAGCAGGACAGTTTTTGTATACATGTCTGCAATGATACAAACTTCAAGGACTAGTGATCCGGCCGACTTGTATAAGCTTTTTGGGCTGACTTATGTATGCATTTAATATTCTTCTACTAAGTTAGTTATGCATTTAATTGTTTTATACTATGCATGACTCATTGTAAACATTAATTGTAATACCATCATGGTATGGATATTGGATCTTGATCGTTGATCTAGATCTCACTATCAGATTTGTATAGCTATATTAGATTGCTTCAAAATCCTATTTTGTGTGCGCAAGAGGCAAAAGAGTAATTGTCTTAGTGACTACATTTTGACGTGAAATGCACAGAGGGTTATTTTTTTCAGAAGCAGAGATCAAGTAGAGCATAATATAGTGAACAACAGAGAATCAAAATATCAGATTATGAGATCATAGAAGGTACTAAAAAGAGGAGATTCATCATTAGCATCAGAGTGCATATCTAAGGATCAATACTTGAGAATTTTTAATCATTGTATCAGGTGAAAATCTCTTAACATAGTGGTTTTAGCAGGCCTTTATTTATCTCTTAACAAAGTGCTTACTTTATTGTAAGTTTAAATCCTTTAATAGGGTAGATTGTAATGATCTGAAGCTCTTAATCGGGCAGACCTCTAATAGGGTAGATTACATTTTGTAATCAAACATTTGTAACCTTAACAGGTAAACTTTATTATTGCAGTAGTGGAGAATTTTGTGGGTGTCATCCCCACCCTAATTTTACCTATTTGGGTTTCTGAGTTACCAAGTTATTGTGTTATGAGTTATTTACTTCATTGTATGATTGTTATCTAAGTTTACTGAGATTACATTAGATTCATTTATGTATGAATGTGGATCAGTTTGTTTTAAGTGTTTAATTTTGAAGATTTGATTCACCCCCCCCCCACCCTCCTCAGTATCTTATTTTCCCATTATTGTATTTCCAACAATTCCTTGTAAATTAATAATGGGATTATTAGTTATTGAAAGGGACTACATGGGGGGTTAGTGCATTACATTATGAGTGCAAGATTGTATAGTAAAAGAAAGGATCAATCTTTAAAGTACCTGGAAGCTGGGCTACTCTCATGGGAAGTCCATCTTTAATGTTCACAAGCAATTGGTCACAATTCTCTATTGTTCTCATACATCTAACATGAGTACATCCAGAAATTTCCTCATCGCCTCCTACATAAAATGAATCCAATATTACAAATGCCCCCTAAGAAAGAATAGTTCAAGTGAAATAAACATGTGATAAATGAAAGATAAAAAGAGGAATCTACTTACCAATAATAGGCATTGCCTTCGCATCTGTGGCCATGCTACGTGTTGCCGACATTGTATCCATCACTACCTCTATACTTCCAATCCTTGTAGCAGGCGGTGTACTCAACATAGGATCAATAGTAGGTGCTAAAAAATAAGATTGTTAGAGCATAAAAAAAATATGGACAGCCATGGACAAGATTGTTAGAGCTATTAAAAAAAATATTGTTCGAGCAAAACACAAGTGGAGGATAGAACATGTGATCTACTTGAAACCTGAAGTATCTACATCTGGGGCATGGCCCTTTAATGTTTTTTGTATCCTCTATAAAAATAACACATATGTATTTTAGTTAATGACATAAATAAAAGAGTATACTATAAAAACTATTATTGAACTTTTGTTATAATTAAAAACTACATTAATACTGACTGTATAATTCCGAACATGGTGAACCAACTCATCCTCTCTCATCAGTATTTCAGGAGTCTTAGGTTGAATATCTGTCAATCGAGTTAACTCTCTTGAAATTGGACGAAGGACCTTTTGCAGTGCAACCACAGGATCAATGTCTGATGAAAAATCAACAATGAATGGATCCTACTCATCCTGTGGCTCCTCATGGACTACTTGTTCCTTTCCCTTTTTGTGATCAGCACTCGTTTGTGAGAATAATATTATTAGCACTTTATTTAAAAGCAATCCAAAATAGTAGTGAAGAATAAAACATAACAAAAAATACGCATTAACATTTTTCTTGTATGTGCATTTATACAACAAAAATGAGTTTTATCTGTTGGGAAGAAGAAGTCCCATGAGAACTATCATCGTTGTGCGTATCATGTGGCTGTTGATACATACTATATCCATGTATTTCAAAAAAAATCATTGAGACATGTTAAAACACATTTGTTCTTATTCTAAGTTACGTTGAATAATAGACAATTATCAGAATGCTTTAATTAAAAGAAGAGATAGTTTTTTTAACTTTTAAACAATTTTAAATGGTGCATAGTGTGTACCACCTCGTCCATGATAGTGTGTTTTTTGTATCTATTTGATTCAAACTGTAATCGATAAGCATCCCTTCGCCTCCACATATTGATTTGATCACACATACAAATACATGATTTCTCTCGCGCGCCTCAAATATGCAATTGGGTTACTTCTTAATTGACACAGGTCGTGTACTGTTTATAAAACTTGAAATATTTCCTGATGCATTTGGCCTTCCATCAACATATATAGCTATTATTTTACTTTTTTCACTAACTTTTTGTTGTATATAATTTGCCACGAGTGCATACCTACACATACTTTTTTAATATCTAACAATCTAGATCCAATTACTATAATCATAACAAGGTCCAACATACTCCATCAATTCAAAAACTTTTTTGTAAGAGACCTTTATGCCATCCATGGAAAATAGGCCCAAACCATGTGATGAAGATGGTGTTATGTGATATATCCTCTCTCTAACAAAAAAAACTGTGTTTATTGAAGGAAGTTCATCGAGGACCCATTGTTTCTGTAAATGTTTGTACCTAAAGGGCACCTCAGAGTCGCCTTTTCTCTCATCATCATAAGAAAATGACCCCCCTTGAGAAAGGAAAAATTCCATATGTTTAGTGAATTTCTTTCTGATCTTTTGACCTCGAGTCAATCTCCTTGATTTAGACATACTAAATGTCTCACTATCTTCTTCCATTCCTACACTTTCCTCGCTTAACGAAGACAAATCTGACAAATACCTATTGGTTGGTACCTACACTTCATGGAATGAGAGAGACAGGTGGCAATGAGATTTATTTTACAAATGGTAAAATACATTAATCTCTATGGGGTGTATTGACTTATACCTAACAAACCATGAGACTGTGTGGATACCTGACAAAAGATAATAGTTATATAATCAGACAAACATAGTTCACTCCATAGTTTTTATTACATCTTGTGAAGGACATTATACATTGTTAAAATTATCTATTTATCCTACAATATTTTGAATATCTCAGCATTGCATATAACTGAACATCTCAGCATTGCATGAAACACCACTATTGTGGCATTTCGTCAAACATATCTTGTGCCTTGTCAGTGTTTTTATTACATCTTGTGAAGGACATTATACATTGTTAAAATTATCTATCTATACTTTCAAAATTAGCTCACTCCATTGCAGGGAACAAAGAGAATCACATGTGATTTAACATCATTGCTATGCAAGGAAATAGAAAATTATTAGAAGCAAATCTCATTAAATAGTATTTAGATTAAATGTGTTGATATACAAAAATACACTCTTTTAAAATGAAATTTCTCTTAACAAAATATCAAAGATATAAGTAGGACATATAAAACAAGGTGAATAAGAGTAGTTAGATATTCACGCTAAAACCAAAAATTCCATTAATATGAAACCTTAAGCATATTAGTGGAAAAAGTACAGATTTCCACCCAAAACAATCGTTAAAACATGTCAAACATCTTCCATAATTGTACATTTCATTCATGTCACTGTTATTCTTTTTCATCCATCTCATCATCAAGATCATCATCATCGACAACATCATCACCACCACTATTGTCGTCGTCGTTGTCATCAGCATCATCATCATCGTCATCGTCATCATCCTCCTCATCATCATCGTGATCAATAGCAGCATCATCGTCATCTTCTTCTTCATATTCTTCTTCAACTAACTCTATATCGTGATCATCATCTACATCATCTTCCACTTCTTCCTCTTCCTCGGTATCTTCTTCTTCCATCACATTATATTTTATCGGCCTTCCTCTTGGATCATGTCTAACAACAAATGACCAACCCGGTTTATGTGGAAACTTTGAGTAAAATACCTGCTCACATTGACTTGGAAGAACATAGGGTTCTTCCCCAACTGGCTCAAACAACCTTGTATTAATCATTGGAAATCCATTGTCATGTTCAACAACAGTTCTATCAGGATCATTTTGATTGAGTCGTAGTCTGTACCATTTCACGACAAATAGAACTAATTTGAAGGAATTAAAGTCACAGTCAAGTATATCAACCAAAATACCATAGTATCAATTTTGTGACTCTCGAGGATGTAAGTCATTTCTAGATGAAATATTGGTCACCTGGAAGACTACACTTATCCCAGAATCATAGGTTCCCTTTGTGTCATCCAACTTTTTGATGTGAAATTTATAACCATTGCATAACATAACATTGTGGTGTTTCACCTACAATAATGTCAAACATGTATAAATTATTGCATCGCGAGTTGAAAAACATATAGTTGATTAACAAATTTATAAGTACATGGTGATCTCTTAAACCATATGTTAAATCTATTTCCTTTTGTGCAACATTGGGATCTCCATTACGATGAGCTTATATAACCAATGAAGACACAAATTTTCATGTTAATCTATGACCATAATGTTGACATCGTTCAATCCATACCGTTATCCAATCTTGATTGTTTGCAATAAAAAAATGTATTGCATATCACTCTTTAGAAACTGTAAAAAAGTAAATAAATGAATTACAACAAATTTATTTTAAAAATTAAGAATTAGTTAACTACAATAACATCTCATAATTTATTACCTTTCAGTTTCTTAAATCTATCATTTCCCACGAAGTACTCCCCTTCAAAAAATTTAATGGAGTCAAGATCCCAAATGCAATCTATATGGGTCTTTGCTGCAAGATTAGGAATATATTGAGTAATGTACACCATCATCTAGTATACCATATATCCCTTAACCAAAGAACTCTCAGGACGTGCTCTTTGTCATACCAAACCCTTCAAAAATTTCAAGTGTCTCTCAACCATCCACATTGAGTTAGTTTGTACAGGTCCACACAATTCAATCTCCTCAACTTGGTGTATGAGGTAGTGTTCTTGTGCATTTAAAAAAATTGAAGGTAAACACTTTTGCATTTCACATATTAGATGAAGAATTCTTTTCTTCTAATATTTTATATCTTATTTATGGATTTCTTTAATGACAACCACCTACAAGGGATTGAAGACACAAAAATATATAAATATAAGACTTTACAATATATTACTTGTTTGATATATTGAACAAATATCGCTGCTTACCTCATGTATTTTCTAAGATCATATATCACTTGTTTGATATTATTTTTGAAGTTCTCTGGGAGCGATAGGGGTAGAAAACACTGCAACAATTGTCAATTGGTCATTTCTTACAATGAAAATTGAATGCAGTTACACAAAAATATTGTAAATACAAAAGACTGTGACTTACCTTAATGAAGGTATGTCAATCGTGTGTTTTCATCCATTACCCAAAATTACTTTTCTTTGATATGAGATTGCTTATATTCGCACAAAATTCTGTAGGAAATTGAATTTTTCGTATGACTTATTTTATGACATTACTTTGTTGCTCTATTAATAACCAAGGAAGACCACTTGCATTAATTTGGTCTCCATTTTTATTTGATTCAATGATATTTTTCATTGCATGATTGGAATCATGAATCTCACTACAAATTTTGCCAAGTTTTTCTTTGTCACATCTTCCATCCAATATTCTCCACAATGTCTCTATTATATTATGCATAGTATCAAACAAATGCACAATTTGTAGTTGTTCATAGTGTGGCAGCCTACTAAATTATCTAGGATAACATTTTAGTCCCTTTAGAAGTTGGTCAGTGATGCCTTCACGACCTTCAAGATCATCAACTACATTATTAGCCAACAAAAGACAATCAAAATATAGAATTTTCAAACATCAACCCTTATGTGGAACAATATTACCTCAAATTATATTATATTCCAACTGCCATAGGTGAGGTGTCATTCTTCGGGGTTTTGATGTAGTATCTTCTTTCCCATTGAAAAGATAGTTTTCTGCACTTCAATACTTATGATTTCTGGAGAGGAAGTGCCTATACTCATCAAACACCTTCTTTCTTAAACTTTTGGAATGATGAGATTTCATCTTTGGACCACACATTGGACATGAAAACTTTCCCTTTGTTTAAAGACCTACAAGATAACAATACAATTGGATTAAATATGTTAATTTTTAGAATTAGAATTATCGTGTACAACTAGAATTCACCATAACATACCACAGAAATGTGTCAACCCTGGAGCATCATGAATTGTCCACACAAGCATTGCATGAAATTGAAATTATCTTTTTCCAATTGGTCTAGAGATGTCATACATAGTGAAACTATTCCATAACACCAACAACTTGTCGATAAGAGGCGCAATATATACATTCATATATTTCACTTGGTACTTACCTAATTGAATTAACAACAACATCAGATAATTATTGTGGCCATTTCAATCCAAGACTTATAATTACATGTAGATAACTATAAAATAATAAAATACCTAGAACAATCATTGCCAACATAATGTGCTCCATCTTTATTGACATCTATGGAGGAAGGTTATTGTTGATAACAAAAATAGGCCACACCAAGTAAATAGATCTCATCTCTCCATACGGATTGACACCGGTTGCTGCCAGAGAAAGCCTAAGATTTCAAGATTTTTCTTTAAAGGGTGGCCACTTTTTCTCTATGTCCATAAATGATGAACCATCCGCAGACATTCAAATAATGTCATCTCGACTCCTTCCACGTGCATGGTACTCCATAAATTGTGCCAATCTATTGCACCTGAATAATCATTTCAAATGTGGAAAAATTGGGATGTAATGAAGAACCTTGCGAGGCACCTTTTTTGTCATTTGATCATCTCGATATCTGCTCATATGGCATTTAGGGCATTATGTTGCATTTTTGTGTTCTTTATGATAAATAATAGGATCTTCAGGACAAGCATCTATTTCTTTATACTTCATTCCAATATGTTTCATAGTGGCACATAATTCTCGGTACGAGCGAGGGAGAACATTTGATGGTGGTAACAGAAACTCGCATATCAATCTACAGCAAAAAATATAAGTCGTTACTATAAATAATATTAATGGTACATGTTTCACCTTTTATAGACTATAATGACGTATATGACAAACCTTAGCATATGTGACATTGCTATATTGGATAAACCATTCATAACCTTCAAATTCACCAACAACAATACAGCAGAGAGAAGAGTATATTGGGAGCCTTCGTAAAGGGTCATGTTTGCCTTCTCAAGTAGAGGTATATCATGGATGACGTCAATGTTATCCTCATCATAATCATCATCATCATCATCATTAGTAGCACTAGCAGCACCAGTACCAAATGTGTCAACGATTAATTAATTCATACCATCATCTTTAAATGTGTTTTCTAGCACATGATCGTCATCTTTCATGGGATCATGATCTTCATCTTCAATACTCACACCTTCATGTTCCTCTATATTCACACCCCCATGTTTTGCTGAGATGTGGTGGTCCATATCATGTACAACACTAGGGAGATCGACCTATATAAAAATGATGATAATCAAACCCCCCTTCAATGTGACCATTCTCCCTATAATGTCTCTTTTTTGTTTTGATTTTGATTCTTTTTTTTAAGTCATTACAACTCTTGCATGGACAATAACATTTGTCATCGCCTTCTCTTTGAAAGTTAGGCAACAATCTAGTGATTGTCTACCTATTTTGATCAAATTCCCTTGTATTATCTAACATGATCCTTAATGTGTATATCTACAAAAAAATTGGAGATGTTGTACTTAATGTTTGTATCTGCTTATATGGTTTTGATAGCAAATGGTCACTCTATTTGCTCATGGTGAGAACTCTTTAGTTGTGACAAAAAATGTCAAACAAAAAATGACATGTTACAATGGGTTTTATAAATGATATGTTACTTTGTAAATTTAACTTTAGGTTTTATAACTGTACATATATTTTCTTCAACTCCCCCACATTGTAATCATATCGATAGGTTGATATCAAATTTTATGTCAAGATTTACAACATTAAATTGATCATAGTTGGAAGGCTCAGACACAAAAAGAATATGAGTATAGCCAATTTTCAGAAGAATATGAATGAATGCAAACATACATAAGTGGATGAACATAAATAATGAAGGTACCATACATTGCCTGAAGTAATGAAGTGTTGACCCAGGGTTGAATCGAGTATGCTTCTATATGATCCAGAACCTGCATGGAAGGAAAAGATGGGGTTAGATCCAAAGGATCTAAGAAATTTCTGGCACCCTATTACTGATCATCATCTACAATTATGCATCCACAATAGTAACCCACCATGCCCATCAACACAAGGCAGTCATGATCAAGCATAAGCAATGGAGGGGACATTATCAAAGTCAAATCAGAGATCAAATTTAAGTGAAAACCTAGCAAATAGGGGCTTTTTGACCCCTTAGGTCTTACCTAGTTTCATTTGTACATATTGTATTTTCATCATCCCATTTGTATATCCTCATTGCATCTGTCATTTGTGCATAATCATAATAAAGTCTTTCAGCTGCATTGTCACATTATTGTCACATACTAGGTTTCATTTGCCCAAGATTTACACATGGTTTCATTTTTCACTTGGGGGGCAAAGCATTAGTTTTGATACAAACGGATTTGATAAGTACTACTTTTTGGTCACATGATAGAAGAGGTTTTCAGAGCTTCAGAGGGGAGATATTTTTGAACCTTTGAGGGATATCATTGTTCAAACCCAGCATTCGATCTTTTAACTTGATCCTTGAGCTTCATGACCTTATTATCAGGATTAAAATTTGACAAAATCTAAATGATCAGAATGTTTGGAATTCTATTGAAAAATATTTATACAATACAAAACACTTGAAGTTTTTGATGATATTCATTGAATTTTCAAGTCACGTCTTTCTAAGCTACTCAGTGATGTTTTGACTTGATTGGTGATGATGAAGACATGATATTTTCTTGACTTTGTGTGACTGTATTGAGGAAGATCCACCAACTTGTGTGAATTCATCTAAGGACATGGTCATCAAAGAACCATTGAGGACTTTCATATAGGAAGGAGGGTTAACCTTTGTTTGTTTATGCAAATGGATACCTTGGATATTTAGATCTTCCATATATTAATACCAAAATCCAATTGCAACATTGAATCCGATGAAACTGGTATTCAGACTCTCATAGTTGATTATTCAACTAATGAGGGTTGTACTAGTTTCTAAATGGTTACAAAAGCGATGAAAGCAGTATTCATATTATCATGATGTGGTCAGTGATGATTGTACTTGCTCCTAGTTCCACAATGCTCAATGATGAAACTATATCTCTAGTGCATTTCTTTTCCAAAAAGCTAGTGATAGTTAGATGCATTGCATTGCATTTTCATGATAGATCACTTGCATATTTAAGAGATTTTTCAAGTTCAAGGGGGTTTATCATTTCGGGGTTAATATCATTTATCTTGTTTCAAATCAAGTATGTAAGATTCTCTTTTGCATTCATGGCATTACATTAATCATTATTCATTATCTTTTATATGTGGAAAAAAAAGATTCATTAAGCATTTATCATTATCCATTTTGCATCCATTTAAAAAGTGCATTTCATATAAGTTGCATACACCAAAATCCAAAAATCTAGTTGCATTCATTTTACCATTGCATTGCATTACCATTGCATTTATCATAAATCATAAACATATAGAAATAGTTGCATATCATTTACATCCATCTATCTATGTCGTATCTAAGACATTGCATCCATAGCATATAAAAGTAAATGCATCATAAAAATCATATAGCCTTGCATATAAATAAATCTCACATCAACATCATAACAACATCATGGTATCAAAGAGCATCATAAATAAATATCCATCAAAATGTCCATAAATATATGTATATCATGATACATCAACAAATGGTACATCATCAAAGTCCTGATCAAACATACATCTGGTCCATCCATGCACATCATGAGGATCAAAATCAATCTATCTCAAATCAAGACCCAGTAGGGGCACCTGATCCATCTCCTGTACCTATATCACCTAGCCCATCTGGATCCCTCTCTGATGATCTGTCATGTGTACTAGGAGGAGCCTGGCTAGTACTAGCTACACTTGGCTTCTGTTCCATCATAGTCATAAACCGTTGCATCATAGTCGCAACCTAATCGATCTTGCTAGTAACTATGGCCAAACCAGTCTGTAAACCATGTACATCCTGCTCTAATCTAGTAATGGTACCTGGCTATACTTGTGGTTGTACCTATAAGGGTATCTAAGGCACCTGTTGTGCTAGAATATGAGGAGCAATAGGTACCTATTGTGCCAAAATATGAGGACCAACAGGCACCTGTTGTGCCAGAATCTGTGGTGCAATAGGAACCTATTGTGCCGCAATTTGTGGACCCTATCCCTATAAAGGAACATGTCTAGCAGGAGCTACCTGAACTTGTCTAGCAACTTGTTGTCGTCTCTGACCCCATATAGTTGTTGGTACTATTGGTACTGGTCTAGCCCTGAAACCACCACCTCTGCCTTGTGCATGACCACCACATTTCCAAGGTCCCCCTATCCTCTGCCTTGAGCTCTCGGAGCTCTCAATACTCTTGGAGCCCTCTGTACTCTCTGTGCTCTCGAACCTCGCCCTCCACCTCTTGCATCATCATCATCAACATAAGTCTCGTCCACATCAGGGATCGGCTCTGCTAGATCTATGAATCTCATAAACCTATGTCTGGAAAACCACTCCCTATACTCAACAAACATACTGGCATCAGCAACATGCTCTAACATGCCCCATCTAATGAAGCCCAATCGATCAATCTTTGTACAAGAAAAATCGTAATCAACCTGAGCCCCCCACATAGAACGCTCCACCTGTACCCGAGCATACAATGCCATACCCTACAGCATATTCTGGACTCTACCAAACTGTCGTAATACTCTTCCAAAGAAAATTTCTCAATCACTAGAGGTGATCGGCCAATCATCCATCGAGAGGAGAACATATATAGAAGCTCAGAATCATCCTCTCTCCAGCCCTCACAACCCAAGTGTGGTCTCCAAATGACCTGATCAATGTCATCAATCATCCTGCGCCAGTATTCTACCTTTCCCAACCGATGTTGGACAATCATGTCATCTAGAGAAATGCATAAGGCCATCCACGACCCCACACTCGAGCTGCAATTAGTCTAGTGACTGGGATGTGCTCCTAGGTCCATAATTGTAACAGAATAGCTCCTGTAGATAATGTTGCACTCTCTCGATAAACCACATCATGAAAATCATGATACAAATCAGAAAGAACGCATGAACCCCAATCGAATCTCTGAGGATGCTCAAGTAAGTCCTTTAGCATCCGACCCCATCCGACTACAAATCTATGACCTTATCGATCAGGGAGAATTAATCCATGGATCACTGCACCTAGAAATGTAGGCAAAGGCTGAAATGACACAAACTGCACCCATGTGATAGAATCTTCTCCAATCATAGGATCTGTAAAGACCCATCTACATGCACTTCCATTATACACATGATCATAATAAACTTTGTATCCTCGAGTTGGGATGCGCAGCAACCTCTGCAAGTCCTCGGGTGTAATCATCATCTCTCTAAGTGGCAAGTGAAAGGTATTATGGTCAGAGTACCAACACTCTGCCATAGCTGTCAGTAGTCCCCGGTTTAGCTGGAACTGAGGTATATCAAGAATGAAAGACAAACCGCACTACTCAATCACACAAGTCTCTGGTCTAATCAAATCTCAGGCTAAGTCAAGCAACCAAGATGGTAGGCTCCGCATATATAACTTACGAAACCGTGCCTATTTTGAAAACAAGTGAATCATATTAGCATCACCATATCAGTGGATCATTTCAAGTCAATCGACAACCATCAACTCAATATTAGATGCTCCTTTTGAGCATATCAACCTATTGTTCCTAACTCTAGATCGTGAGAAGGGATCAATATATTAGTTATCCTACCAATCAGTTATCTATCAGATTATATTGACATTTCAAACATCCATTTATGTGATCATTCTAACATCCTAAACACTTTGTGTCATTACTAAACACAACTATCTATCTGAAGACATTATATTTTGTCATTAGTATATACAAGGAAAAACATGACAGACACCACTAGTTTATACTACACTGACAGACAGGGCACAGCACTACCCGACGCCAAGGTTACCCAATACTGCCAAGTACAAAGAATCCTGACAAACACTATTCAGTGTTACCTGGTGACAAAAGGATGAAGGGAACTCGACGAGTAACAATAGTGCAACTCGACAACACAGTCAAAGAGTGGAACCTGATAGATGAAGGGAACTCGATGATCAGTTCAGAAAGGAACACTGACAGACTTTCAGTTCAACCCGACGACCAAGAACCGATAGTCAGTTACAGCCCGCAAAAAGTGGATCTAACTTTCCACGTCAGATAAAACACTAAAGTTTTATATTTAGCTTCTTGATTTTTTTTCAAATCCATTATGTGTGGAGGAAGCAATGTATTTATTATTGTTTTTATCAGTTTAATTGATTTAAAACATGCAAACTAAAAGATCAAGGTCAAGTTGTAAACCTTGGATCTAGAGTTAACTTTGTAATGTGTGACTCTAGAATAGGTCAAATACTTGTATAAATAGATGCTCAATCTATTGTGAACATTTTTTTCAATGATGATTGTAGCCACTGAGAGCATCTAAGGACCAAACAAGAGAATACATGCAGAAAGATAGAAAAGAATCTATTCAATTTTCAAGAATAGAACACAGGCTACCGACAAGCAAGAAAAGGTATTAATCAATCACCATAGGTGATATTCATATACTGTGAGCTTTAATGGATCTGTAATCAGCAATTATAGATTGCATACAGTCAGGTCAAATATATGTACTCATTCTAACAAGTGTAGTACACTTAAGAAATCCTTTCAAGGAAGGTGGACTTAACAGTCCTGGTGCACTTCCTCCTCTCTGGGTCAATTCTCCAGAATGGAGGCTCTTTTTGAGAGCTGCAAAGATGAGAATGCAGGACCATGGATATCTGTCAAGAAAAAAAAGAGTAGTAGGGAGCCATCATCAGTATCTCTAGCTGCTACGAGAAGCAGGGCTAAAGCTGACACAGGGAGTAAATTAAGCACCCCGGGCAGGTGGAATAAGAACCAAATCAGGAAGGAAGAAACAAGAAGAAACATAGCAGATGGGACCCAAAAAACCATCCAGGATACATACCCTCAAAAGAAAATATGAAGATCGTATCTTGGAATATTCGTGGACTCAATGGGTTCCACAAATAGGAGGTGGTTAGGAATATGATTAGAGATCATAGACCTAAAAAAATTTTGATACAGGAGACGAAAATGAAGAAGGAGAAGACTAAGAGTATATGCTTCAGCAAAAGTATGAGGTTGGAGGCTTCTGACTCTCAAGGAGCTTCTAGGGTTTTGTTAGTGATGTGGAAGGATAGCTTAATGGCGGACATTATTTACAATGAAGGTAACATTTTACTCATTCAATTCAAGAATCCTAAAGATCAAGAGTGTTGGTTTGTTTTGAATATTTATGCCCCTAACACTAAGAATAGCAGAAAAGTTTTTTGGAACAAAATTTGTCACCTATTAACCCTAATGGGTGGGTCTAAGGGAGTTATTATGGGAGATTTCAATACCCCCCTATTTTCTACTAAAAAATTAGGCGGCCTCCCGTCGGATATGGATAGTAGACAACATCTGGCAGATTTTATTAATGAGATGGCTCTTATTGATGTGGATCTGGATGGTGGTAAGTTCACTTGGTCTAATAGGAGAACAGGCCCTGATTGCATTCAGGTTAGGTTAGATAGAGCTCTTATCCCTATGGATTGGATGCACTCTCACCATTGGAAACTCTCTCCTTTGGTTCAACTTGGTTCGGATCACTCCCCAATTAACCTTACTATTGAGCCTTACAATAGGAAAAAGGCCTTCCCTTTCAGGTTTGAAAATATGTGGACTGCTCATCCGGGCTTGTCTGACAGAATTAGGGACTGGTGGAGCATTAAAGTGGATGGCACTGCTATGTTTAAAGTGGCAAAGAAACTCAAAAAAATCAAAATGGAGATTAAAAAATGGAACAAAAAGGATTTTGGTGACATCTTCCTGACGAAAGAAAGGATTTTGGAGGACCTTGCTGGGGTGCAGGAGGAGATCCAAAATTTGGGATATGATGAGGATAGGATGAATGTGGAAAAGGTCATTCTAGCAGATCTTCACAATATAGTGAGCAAGGAGGAAATGTTCTGGAGGCAGAGATCTAGATCGGTCTGGCTGAAGGAAGGAGACAAAAATTCTAGATTCTTCCACCTTTCCACTATGAAGCACAGGGCTGCCAATAGAATTAGTGTGATTAATAAGGGAGGAGTGTCCCTCAAGGAGGACAAGGAGATAGCACAAGAAGCTATCAGGTATTTCTCCTTCATCCTATCCAAAGAAACTAACCTGGTTGATAGGGATCAAGAGGACATTCTCAACTCTATCCCCAGAGTGATTTTGGCCAGCCAAAACAGAGCTCTTGTGGCTATTCCTGATATGGAGGAAATTAAGGTGGCGATCTTCTCCTTGTCGGCCGAAAAGGCCCCTGGCCTTGATGGTTTCCCCACTTTTTTCTTTCAGATGTTTTGGGATGTCATCAAAGAGGATCTTGTCAAAGCTGTTCAAAAGTTTTTTGGGGCCAAAAGTTTGCTTAAAGAGATAAATGCTACTTTTTTGGTTTTAATTCCCAAAGTTTCAGGTGCAGACTCTTTTGATTCTTTCAGACCTATTAGCCTTTGTAATTATTTTTACAAAATCTTTTCAAAATTTTTAACCATGAGAATAATTAAGATTCTCCTGGAGATCATCTCCCCGCAACAAATGGTTTTTGTCCCTGGTAGACAAATCCTTGATTCCATCATCGCAGTCCATGAGATTATCCACTCTTTGGAGGAAGGTAAAAAGGATGGATTTCTGCTCAAGCTTGACTTATCTAAGGCCTATGACAGGGTGGATTGGCAGTTTCTGGATCAGGTTCTGCATGCTTTTGGTTTTAATGATAGCATTCGAAAAATCATTCTTCAACTGATCTCCACCCCCACCTTTGCGGTGATGATCAATGGAACCCCCACAAATTTCTTCAAATCCTCTAGAGGGCTCAGGCAAGGGGATCCCCTATCCCCCATCCTCTTCATAATCTTAGCGGAATGCCTGGGTAGACTCATTCTTGACAAAAGGAGCAATGGAGATCTTGTTGGTTTGAAACCTTCCTCCGAACCTCTGGTCTTCAATCATCAGCAATTTGTTGATGATACCATCCTTGGGGGAGAAGCCTCGGTCAAAGAAGCCAAACAGGTCAAAGCCATCCTCAATTCCTATTCCAATGCCACGGGTCAACTCATCAATTCGAACAAGAGCTCAGTTTTTTTATCAATACTCCTCATGGTAGACAAAGGAAAATTGCTTTCATCTTGTGTTGTGGCATTGGGTCTCTTCCTTCCACTTATCTAGGCCTCCCTTTGGGCTCCACACCTTCTGATCTCTTCTGGGACAACCCGATTGATAGATTCAACAAAACATTGGCAGGCTGGAAAGGTATCATCTTGAGTCAGGCTGGGAAGGCTCTTCTGATCAAGTCCACTCTTCAGAACTTGCCCATTTATGCTCTCAGCCTCTTTTCTCTTCCTTCTAAAATTGCAGCCACTTTGGAGTCTATTCAGAAGAAGTTCCTGTGGGCTGGACCGGAAGGTGATAAGAAGTACTCTCTGGTGGCATGGGACATCATCTGCAAACCCAAGAAGCAGGGAGGCTTAGGGATCAGGAATCTGAAGCATTTTAACAAAGCTTTGCAAGCAAAATAGATATGGAGGATTTTCAACACCAAGGGTGAATGGAGAGATATCCTGGTAAATAAGTATATAGCCAACATCAACTTCAAGCAGTTTATCAGCAGGGAAGAGGATCCAAAGGGATCAAATATTTGGAATGGTATCATAAGGACTAGAGGGTAAGCCTTTGAGAAGGTGAAGTGGAAACTTGGCAATGGAGAAGATATAAATTTTTGGTTGGATAATTGGCTTAGTGTGGGGCCCTTATGGGGATTTGATAAGTTCAATAGATGGGCGATACTCTGCATGGAGAGGTTTGGCTTCAGAGTGAGAGATTATAGGGTTAATGGACGTTGGGTAAATTTGACTGAGATTTCCCAGGAGCTCAAACCGGTGATGGACATGACCGGGCTCACTTCACTATCTCACAAGGATACAATTGTTTGGGGGCCGACTAAGGATGGTAACTACACTATGGCGTCAGGCTATGAAACCATGCTACAGAGTGGCCCTGTCCCTATCTGGGCCAATGCTTGGCTTGATGGTCTCACTCCCAAAATCAACATTTTTTTCTGGATTATGCTTCAAAGCCAAATTTTGACGGTGGACAACCTGATTAAGAGAGGTCATCAGATACCAAATCGGTCCATCCTGTGCAAAAAGCATATGGAAAGTGTTGACCACCTTTTCATCCACTGCCAATTTAATAGAATCATATGGTCCTCTTTCCTGGCTTTTTTCAAACAAACCTAGGTTTTTCCAATAACATCTCGGAGCTCTTCCAACAGTGGCATTCGGGGGTGACTAGAAATGTTTTATGGGCCTGGGCCCTACCTCATCTTTGCTGGGGAGTGTGGAAGGAGCGGAATAACCGCATCTTCAAAGAAAAAGAAGCTAATGCTATGGTGGTTTTTCACAAAAGCTTTAACGCCATGGTTGAAAACTTCACCATCATCAAAGGTTATAACCCCATTCTCAACACTAAGGAGACAGACCAAAGCAAGAGGGAGGATTGCAGATGGGTTCTTCCTCCTGAGGGCTGGTGTAAGGCCAACTTTGATGGTGCCGCGAAAGGCAACCCTGGCCAGGTGGGGATCGGGGGCATCATTAGGAATGAACATGGGAAAGGCATTGCTTCCATTTCGGTTCCTATGGGAGTACAAACCAACCATGTGGCCGAGGCGACTGCAGCCCACCAAACCATCAAGCTAGCTAAGGAAATTGGAGTCAGAAACCTGTGGTTAGAAGGAGACTCAAAGAATATAATAGACAGTCTCAATGAGAAAAATATGCCAACCTAGACGATTGCTAACTTAGTTGACGAGAGTATCCACCTCCTAAAGTCTTTTGATAGAGTCTATGTGGCCCATGATTACAGAGAGGCGAACCAAGTGGCTGACAAGTTGGCCAACTGGGCTATTAGAGATAAGGAGGCGAAAAGATGGATGGAAGGCCATTTAATTCCGCTTGAGATATTGGAATTAATGGAAAGTGAGAGAATCCTGGGTAGATTCGGAAGTATTAAAATATAATGATGAAAGTTTATGGTTTAGGGAACTTGTGCCATCTTATGATGTATAAGAACACGAGCCAAAGTACGAACCGCTGGGGAAACTGCCATTATTGCACTTTAAGGCCCATTTTTGGATGCAGTCGCTCAAATCATAAAGGAAGAATCAAGAACATATATCAAAATAGCCGCTGGAATGAAATATTGATTTGCTCTGCTACCTGTAGAAGTGCCTGCATAATGAGAAGGAAGATGGTAGGGGAGAGACACAGAAGAGAACCTGAGGATGAAGCCGAGAAATGGCAGAGACGCTCGAAAGTGTGGGGCATTTTAAGCAAAGGGGTGGTTACTTCCTTCATTGAGAGATTGCATGGATGGAAACCCTCGGTTAGCAAGACGATGATCAAAAGCTGGAATGAGGGGAGTGTTAAGATTGATGGGGTTGAATTCACGGTGACGAAGGAGGTAATTTCTGTGGTGACTGGCATTCCCATTGTGGGGAAGAAGTTCTATAGAGACATACGCATCTCTAGTCAAGCAATGGCAGAATTTACCAAAGGAAAGGAGGAAAAGAAGGCTCTCGTGAAGCATGGCACCTACTACCTACCGAGATCCATCAAACCTCTGTAGAGGTTCGTGCTGAGGGCGATAATCAAGTACATTTCCCTGGATACGAGGTTTGACCAAATATACTCCTACCACTTCGTGCTTCTTAACCATTTCAGGTCTAGAGTTAAAATTTCTATCCCCTTTTTTCTCTACTCGTCTATCAATGAGAATATAAATTACTACAGGGAAAATCCTATAGGCAACCCTGCTTTCCATGAGGAACTTTTGTTGTTGATTTACGAATTTTTCAAAGCTAGAACAATAGGCAAGGAAATCAAGCAGGGGATAGGAGGGAAGGAGGGCTCGGAGGAAGAGCTTGACTCGGGGGGAAGAAGATTATTTCCCTTCTGACACTGAGGAGAGCCAAGATATGCACTCTGATTCAGAAGCTGACGTCTCCCCTCACACCAGAAATGGGAAAAATAAGATTAGGGGAGAAAAAATGGTCAAAAAGGAGAAAAAGGAGAAATCAGAACGCATTGAGGTTTCTTCCAACAGGGATTATGATGAGGAAGCTAAGGGCATGGACACTGAGGGGGACAGTGAGGAAGCCGAGGAAGATAAAATGGGGGAGGAGAAGGAAAAGAGAAAATTCAAAATAAAATTAACTACGAACAGAGAAGAAGATACGGATTACAATCCTGGCAGGAAGCAGAGGAAAAGGAAGGAAATGGAAGTAGAGGAAAAAGATGACGGGCAAGGGGAAGGGAAGAACAGAGAAGAGGAGGGGGACAGTCAGGGGAGAGAGGAGGAAGGAGTGCAGGCTAGTGAAGATCATTATGCTTGTAAGATAACAGATACTGAAAAGAGTGTGGTCTGGAGGGATTTCCAAAGCGTGTCTGTCAGGATGGGCCTGAAGAGAGAAATGATGAAAACCCTGGTTAAGGAAAACAGAGATGGAAAAATTCAAATGGAGGACATTATCGACCCTGCTCTACTGATATTGAGTGACATCACTAAAGAACACCCTCAGATGGATGTCCTCAATAATGCCAAAAATAGTGTTATAGATAGCTACAGAACTACCAAAGGGACCTACCATGAAATTCAAGAGCTCAAGTTTCGAGTGGGTATGCTGGAAAGGGAAGGGAACAGTAGAAAAATCATGCTAAAGGAAGAAAGGAATGACATGGAAAGCAAAATGGATGATGTGAAGAAGAGAATGCATAGATTGGAGGGGACTTTGTAGAAGATCGCGGAGCAGAGTCACAACATCCTCAAAGCCTCAAATGACAATATAAAAGTTTTGATCAGTAAATTTGAGGAACACAGGGGCAACAAGGAGGAGTCCCCTAATAGCAGTAAAGATAAATCGCAGGAGGAAGGGCCGAGGAAGCACATCAGGTCCAGCACTATGAAGAAGGACACGCAGGAACATGACAAGGGTCTAGCCGACCTAAAGGATGTGGCGGACAAGGCTTCCGAGCTTGAGATGCGAGCGACAGAGATCCTCAGATATTTTTCTTGAGCTGCCCTGGCCTTTGGATCTAGCCTGGCTTTTTGTCTTTTTGACCCCTGGCACTTTTTCCTGGTCTTTCTGTTTGACTAGTTGGCAGACTGTGTCCGACCTTTCTTTTTGTGTAGGCTATCTTATCTTAGTGTGCTTTTTCTTCTATATCTTTATTTCTGTTTAAACTGTCTGGGTTTCAGGGCCCCTTTAAAACCTGTTTTCCTTAATCAAAAACAATCCTGGTGGAACCCATGTTGACAAAGTGATTTGTATCCATTCTTGTTCAGGGAAGTAACTATTTACATATACCTACTTGTCTTTTATAACTTCTAATGTTTACCATCTTTCTTTTATCGAAGTGTTATCATGTATTTACTCACTTTCATATGTCTCATAGTTTAATGTTTTTAGATTCTCATTATCCTAGAATCATTTTCTTTAGGGGAATCTAGGAACCTAA
>MU224951.1:17227745-17251186 GCA_018584345.1 Thuja plicata | reverse complement strand
ATATTTTGAAAAGGTTGATCTTGGTTTAATTAATCTTCCATGGATTTGAATATTTATCATTTTAATGGAAAGATGATATTGTTATCTATGATCATGATTTGAAGATTGCAATATGTTATAGTTTGATCGATAAAGATAATGATAAATGATATTTCCTTTTCATATATTTGAATCTATATGTTATGCCCTAACTCTTATAGAGTGACTAGGGTTATCATTATTGTGTAAAAGAAATAAAAGGGAAGGTGGTTGGTAGATATAAAATATCTCTTAGAAAATTTGTTATGCTTTGCGAATACGAAGGGGAATTTGAATAAATTCATAAGGGAACATGTTATTAAAAAAGGTTATATTAATACATGCTTACTTTCGAAAATACTCACGTTATTATATTCATATATATTTGTGATACTAATATATACTTATGATTGCTTTTATCGACCATCATGAGCAAAATTTATATTGTTTATTTGCCTACTTAATATGTGAATTTCACGTCATTTGTTAATAAAGAAAGATAAAGTTTAAATGGTATGATTATTATTATTATTATTATTATTATTATTATTAAATCAAAACAAAGTTTTTCTCAAAACGAGAAGTAGTTAGTGCAAAGAAAGACTAACTAAATTTATAAAGCTTTATATGATTAAAAGATTATATCATTGATTTTGATTCATCTCTATTTCCTATGGTTAATATGAAAGCCAATCTTATATTTATGGCCTTTATCTATTTGAAAGAATCAATGATTAAAATGTTTATTATATATTGTGTGTTGCTCACTATTTAAACATTATGTGATGGTATGGTGGGAAAAAAGATAAAAGCCTTTTTGTAATTTATTGTTACATATCATTTTGAATTATCATGTTATTCTTTTCACTTATTGATAGTTTTGTTATTGATTATTTAATTTTTTCATAAAAACAAGAAGGTGGCAAGCTACAAAAGTGGTTGATGCAGACTTCTTAAAATAGCACTATGCCTCCAAGCAAATACATCAACTCCCACATACAATGTAGAGGCTGGTGGAAAACGTTTTGCAGTCTACGGGCAATCCAAAATATGTCTTTGGAATCAACGGCACCAATACATGATTGGATTGGAATACAAAGACATGGATTTTGATAAATCAAGCACCATGTAATGAATAGACTCTCACTTATATTGCAGATCTATATACAAAACCGCAGCAAATGAAAGACTAACAGTTTGTATAGACCAAACATTTTTGCAAGCTGCTACCATTTGGTAAACAATCAGCAGTCCAAACGCCTCCTGCATGTTGTTGTTGTCAGGCAATGACCAGCTCCAATGATTCATATTCAGAATTAATAAATATATTAAAAAGGGCTGGTGGAAAACGTGTGCAGTCTATAGGCAATTACAACGCTTCAGCAAAGCATACGATATACATATTAGACTCAGCCATATTAATCAACTTCAGCAATATTCATGTTAATGTTCAGACCGAGACAAAGTCTGAAAACAATAAGAAGAAAAATAGATTGCCAACGCAATACAGACATTATGCATCTCACCACGCCATGCCTCCATTTAAAAATTGGTCAACACCTCCAGTAGTCAGCATAAAAAGAATGTAGCTTGGCTGAAGGGAAGCATACGTTAGCAATTTGCAGCAACATTGGAAAGGAATCCAAACATTTTTGCAGTCTACAATCACTAGAACACGACCAGATCCAACATCACAAATTTTAGAATTAGAGTTATATTTTAAATGGCTGGTACAAAGTGTTTTCTACAGGCAACGCCCAATCCGTTCCTAGAATGCATCAACTTCAATATACAAGGCAGGGATTGCAATGGGGTTATGGATGAATTTATATACAAATCCATTTAGTTGGGCAAGTTCCATGCAACTGAATTGGTTGATAATTATTACTGATCAGGGATAGCTTGTTATCAAACTATTGTAATAGTTAGGAATAGGTGGTTATAGATTAGTTTTTAGGGAAAGGGTGTGATGTTTCACACACCCTTTCGGTTTTATATTTATATTCATTCAGAAATCTGCTTAGAAAGGGTGAATAACAATTCACGATGATTGATGTTGGAAACTTGGAGAATGATAGAATGAATAGTGGATTCGAACTCTGAATACAAAGATTCAATACACCATTTCTTGTCAAGCAGAGATAAGTCTGTATTTTTTTTTCATTGTGCAATCATTTCATTATTTCTTTACAATCAAGTCCTTCAGATAAACCAATCAAAAATTCTTTAGAGTGATAGTTTTGATTTTGCATGTATTTCAATTCAAGTTTATATTTTGTATAATCAATTGTTTCTTTCTCATTTTCGCATGGTTAAAATCTTATTGATTAAAGCCTTGATCAGTTAGTCCGTCATCTGAGGAATAATATTCAATTGAAGTATATTTAAATTTTTTAGTTATACATGCATTTCATAACGCCTTTAAGGTGATAAGTTTTGTTTTCTAAAACTATTTTTGAAGTTGAACGTAGGATTGAAGCGATATCGACTCTATTGCCTTTTATTGGATTAAAGCACTGGTCCCCCTTGTTATTTGAATTGTGGTATTAGGTTTCATTGTTTCAATTTTTGAATTACTGTATTCTTTTATCTAATCCAGTTCATATCTCAATTATATTAAGCAATTTTTAATAACATCACATTTGATAACATATATTTTTAGTTTTATGATCTTAATTAACACCTTGAGAAGCAGGAATTGAAGTTATCACTTATCCGCTATAGAAAGCCTACAGAAGACTTTGAAGACAAGTTTAAGGTACATGCCCACCAGCCTTGGTTCTGCGGAGCCAGAATTGTAGGAGGTTGTTGAAACCTCGTTCGTTGGCAAATCAATGTATTTCCCTTCATTGGATAAGCAAAATCCATAGGAAGTACAATCTGTTGATTTGAGCACCAACAAGTCCTATTGTAAATCTCTTAACCGAGTGCATACTTAAATCAGTGTTGCTAAAGCTATTAACAGAGTAGATCTTAATAGGTCTCCACCTTAATACCTCTAACAGGGTAGATCATAAGAAGTGATCAATTGTAAGCCTTTACCAGCTCCCTTCCATTCTGCAGATAGTGAAGTTTTATGGGTGTCATCCCCACCGCAGTTTTTACTTCCTAATAGGAGTTTTCTGTGATATCATATCTTGTGTTATGTGTCTATTATTTTCATGAATGTTTCTATGAATGATTGCATACAATTAAGTTTATGAACTAATACTACATGCATAAGAAAGAACATCAGAATTGGTTGGTAATACACTAAAGACTGTTTACTAATGATGAAAGGTGAAAAGTGTTAAAAGTTTTAGAGGTACTGATTCACCCCTCCCCTCTCAGTACTACTTCCCATTAATCCCAACAATTGGTATCAGAGCTAAGTCTCTTCTTGGAAGGCTTAAAGGCTTAAGAGCAAAGATCTTACAATGGAGAAGTACAAACTTGATAAAAATATTGAGAATAAAAAGCTTGAAATACAGATGTTCTATGAACAGTATAAAGAGGCAAGAATCAAGATGAGAGAGTTATTGGATGAGAGAAAAGGTATGGCAACTTGGAGCAATGAAAAATATTATCAAGAAGAAGAGATTCCCGATTTCTTTGAATCTTCAGGATCAACCACAAGCAAAGCATCAGATACATCAGAAGAAAACATCACAAATCTAAAGGAGATCAATCAACATCTGACAGAGAAAATAAAGATGCTACAAATTAGTCAAGAGACCCAGATGGTAAGAATGATTGATGTGATGAGTTCTACTAGACGATCTGAAACAAAAAGAACACTAGCTATTGATGACAGAAGGAAGATTACAGAGAAACTACAAGAAAAGGAGTTAGAAATTCAGAGACATGTTGAGCATCACCATGAGATTACTAATCAGATTATTCTTATGAGTCAAGAAGCAAACAAAATGAATATAGAACTCATTGAAAGAATACAGGCTATCAGTGAACTAAGAGAAGAGAATGAGAAACTAAAGCATGAGGTTAGAATTCAGCAATAACATAATGAAATTATCAGAAAGGCTAAAGAAAGAAATAAAATAATGGATAATTTTCTTGAAGGACAACAAAGAGTCAACAACAACAACGGTCTAGGCTTTACTGAAAGTGGAGAATCATCAAATCAGCCAATCTAAAGAATGTCTATGAAAATCCAAGACCAAGAAAGCTTACATGCAAACACTTTGGAAAGCAAGGGCACACATCAAATGTATGCAAAGGAAAAATGAAAGGTATTCCTAAATCTACATCTTCATTCATAGGATTCTGTGATAAATGTAACAAGAAAGGACACAAAACATATGAATGCAAGTCTAAGATAGATCAGCCAAAGAAGGAAACCTACATGGACAAATATTGTCGTTCATGCAAAATGAATGGGCACACAACTGATGAATGCTAGAAAAAGAAAAGGAAAGCATGGAAGCCTAAAGGTCAAGAAATTCCTTATCAACCAAAGAGAATCGGTAATCAATATGTATGGGACTACAGTACATGGAAAAATTGTACAGCATGTGGTAGATATGGTCACATTGTTACAAACTGCATGAGAGCATGGACCAAAAGGTTTAGAGGCTAGACAAACCTCGGAATGGCATGCTTACACTTTCATAAAGTTGGTCATCTCAAAAAGGACTACAAAGACCAAATGATAGAGACAAGCATATATCCCAATGGAAACACCATTGAAGATATTTGGAGGGCTAGAGACAAAATGTGGAGAAAAGATTCAAGCAATGATGAAGCTGGACCAAGCAATGCAAATGATGACACCCTATCCAATGGATCCTGTGACATCACCACCCCCAGTTGAGCTGAACAAGTAAGTATGGAACTACACTACACCAAGTCATATTTTACATCAGTTCCATTATACAAATTGATACATAGTCAAAATCTACATGATTAAGGATGCATATTATGTTACTTGTTACAATTTTGAGAATACACCCTCGTCGATAAACACATACCAAAAATCATTGGTCAACATAAAGGATGAGTTGTCTACACTCACCAGAAATTGTCGGTCAACACATAAAAAGGGCTAAGTCGCCTATGTAACTTGACACCCGTCGGTAAGGAAGCAAAATTATAAAGTTGTCTGGACACGATACCGATATCCGTCAGTAAAAGCAAAACTCCTAAACAGCTATCCCGAGCATCCTATTAACACCGACAATGTGATTTGAGAGTCTTCCCGACGAACTCTGTCTTCATGACCCGACGAGTCGTTGAGCATTTATGAAAGACTTAGGGCAAAAGTCTATAAATACTCGACGGAGCATTTCATTTTTCACATGCGATTTGAAGAGAAAGAGCAGAGCGAAAGCAGAGAGATAAAAAAGCAAATAGCAGAGTGACCTCGACTCGATCCAGCACACTCAAAACAGATCATTCACCATCTACACAGATCAAATTAAGTACTGGAAACACCGAAGAACTCTGTTATCATTTACAGAAAAGCCCTAAAATTGAAATACGATGGCAACCACCTCAAGAACTGTGAAGATCAAGAATGATAAAAAGAATGTGGTTAAGTTAATTAAGAACATCAATTGTGTGGAACCCAAGTATAAGATATGCTTGGAGATTGCATCGCAACTCGATGATTCTGGCACATTTTTAAAAATTCCACCTAGGGTTTTGCTAATAGAGGACGTAAGGTCCTACATTCACTGCAAGATCGCTGAAATAGGTGATCTAGAGATGGATGAAGATTACAAGAAGCTTTGTGATGCAGAAGGAAACCTGAAGGAAGAGCACAAACACTTAGAGGTTAAAGGAATAACTAATGCCATATATTTCCCGAGGGTTTTCAAAACTGACTGGATTAGGTTAGTTTTGAGTAGAAAGCATGATCATAAGTTGTGGTTAGATCAACCTAAGAAAATCACTAAGGATGTGTTGCATGTTGTAACTAGTTATCTGATAACCGACAAGCCTAAGGAACACAAGAATCCCTCCAGGCTAGAAGTTGAAAAGCTCACAAAAGCTATGTGGGATAACAGAGGTCTGAAAGTGAACACCATCACCGACGAGGAACTAAGGTTCAGTGCATGTGTAATTGGCTACAAGATCTTCCAGGCAAGCAGGCTTAACAGCAGTAAGCACAGCTTACAAGATAGTGACAAAGGGAATACAGAAGGATCTATGTGAGATCATGTTGAAACAACTTGATAAGAACATGACTACAATAAGGTATGCAAAGACTAACACATGTAAGTTCGGCTCACTTATCATGTGTATATTCTTTTATTTCCAAGAATACTTTCCTTCAATAGGTAAAGTGAAGTGGGATACAACAAAACCAGTCACACTAGAAATTAGTGAACTTATCAAGTCACTAGGTGATAATTTTGATTCAGTGATGACTACATACTTCCTTGAATTCAAGGAAAAGATGATGGAAAGAGTGAGAATCCCTGAGAAACTAATTGAAAAACATAGGGATGAGATATGTTTTATGGTGGATACAAACTTCACCCACATAAAACCGATTGTACCAAGAACAACTTGGTTAGCCCCTCTTGATTATGAAATCAACATAGATCAAGCAACCAATGCAATTCATGCATTGATCAATGAGCCCCTTGACAGTAAACAACCAAGATTTGGAACTTATAAAGAGGCCAAGTCCAATATCAAATCAGGCCTAGTAATCAAGAAAATTGTCAATAAGAAGAACAAAATGGTGAAGAATATTGAAAAGATTCTATCGGTTAATAAGGAGGAAAAAGAACAACCAGAGGAAACTGATGAACAGGGTACCATCGGTGAAGGACAAGATGAGCAGAAATCAGATTTTGAGGCAACTGAATCTGATGCACCTCCACCTCCTACAAAGAAACAAAGAACAAGGAGCCAAACTGCTATAACCAACACCACACCTCTTAAGAAAGGTCAAGTAAGGACCTATAAGAGGAAGCAACTGACAGAGAAGCAAACAAACCAGAAAACAGATAAGCAAACACCTACAAAAAGGAGGAAAAGAGTGGTCAAAACAAAAGCTGACTTAGGGGATTCCAAAGATGATGAGCCTGGTGTAGTTAAGAAAAATTACAGAAATCAAACAATTGATGAGGCTACTGAATCTATTGCTGCAACTGGCACCATGTATGATAAGAAAATCAAACAATGGGATACACTTAAGCTAGAGGACCAACATAAGATACAAGATGCAATAATCAGGGCAATGATCAAGTACAAATATGTACCAGCTAAATTTCTCAACCAAATACCCAAAGAGTTGGGTAAGAGAATATCTCAACAGTGGTCATATGCTTTACAAATTGAAAGAGAAGCAAGGGAGAGGGTAGTTGTCACACTAATGCCTCCCAAATCAAAGATGGAAGAAATCCAAGAAATAATGAAGAAGCACTCAAGAAAATTTGTAGAAAAAATAAGGGCTTACAAAGTGCTAGAGGATAAGTTTATAGAGCTAGACAAAATGACCGAAACCAAATGGAGACAACTCCTAGATCTACCTGCAAAGTCAACAAGTGGTGAGAATAAATCACTTCTCATCGACACACCTCATAAAGAGGATGAAAAAGATAAAGCAATTCCTAAGCACATTGCTTTGGACAATGTTGAAGAAATGGAACCAATTGATTTGGACAAAGTCATGGATGATCTTGACATTCAAAACATCACACATTATGACTCTGATAAGGATCCACAAAAGGAAGATGATGTAATATTTATATCTCTTAACAATCAGGAAAAGCAACAAGAATTGAAGACAATAGGGCACAAAGAAATGAATGTTGCTGATGAGACATGGCAGGACACTTCAATCATTGACATCACAGAACCAGACCCTGCCGAACAAATACAAAAAGATGAAGATGTCACTACTCAAAAAGAACAAACAGATGAGCGGGACACAAATCTAAATACAGCACAAACTAGCACATAGAGAAATATGCCAGTATTGATGAAGACCATCAATATACTCGAAGGTAATGAAGAATCAAGTGTAGCATATATAAGCACACCCGAAGACAAGGGTGATGCAGAAGCAAAAGACACCACAGATGACACAAAGGATACAACTGCAGAACAAGCTGCAACCGATGATCAGAAAGATAAGTCTACTATTCTAAATAAGGAAGAGGATAAACAAGCAGTAGAGGACAAGCAGAAGGAAGAAGGTGAAAAGGCAAAGACAAATGACCAGGAGAAAGAATAGAAGAGAAATCTGCAGAGACACCCAAGGGTGATGGAGAGACATCTTCACCAAACCGACAGGTGAACCCCAAGTAGAAAACACAAGAAGCATCATCTACAAAGCCTTCACCGAGCACCTCTGAGAAGAAAAATGAACTAGAAATGGTAGTTCATACATCTGTGTCCACTCAAATATCAAGGAAGAAAAAGAGCAAGAATAAGAATCCAGTGACTCTGGATGAAATTATTGAGATTCCAGTATGTGATCTGAGGACATTGGATCCTATTGAGCTAACAAAGTATGCAAGACTTTGTGAGAGGAAGGCCATGCAGGACAAGTTGAGAAAAGCCACAAAAGAGGCCAAGGTACTAGAAGTTGCAAGAACAATACTTCAGCAAATTGTACCAGATATAGATGTTGATCAAACAACCCCAATGCTTGATCAATTAGTGGTTCTCATAGATGCCATCACATCTCAGAACATAGATGTTGAGAAGGCCATGGAAGAAAGACTTGAACAGAAGTATGAGTTCAAGCTTGCAGAAAAGATAAGCCAAGAAGTGGCATTGCAAAAGGTAAAGCTTTCAGAACTGGTAAGCACAATAGAACCCATTATTTCAGAAGCTATTACCTTGATACAAAAATTATGCACGCTAGATCAACTCACGAAGGAGTATACTGACAAGATATATAGCACAAATAGATGTTGATCTTCAAACAAGTGCACAAAATCTCACAAACAGCGAAGAGGCAATCAAATTGCACAATGAGCAGCTCAAGCAAGCTCAAAAACTGAGACAAGATATACAAATTGCAAAAAAAAAGTTTAGAGATGAGGTAAATGAGCTCGAAGCTCAACTCTTACCGATGCTCTCATTACTGTACAATCATATGACAGAGGCAAAAGCACTAATTGCCACCCCAAAAATGTCTGTCCTAGACAGCATTTATGATATGCAAGCAAGAATTGAACTCAAGCACATGGCTCTAGAACTCCTCAAAGAAAAATGGGAGAAATTGGTGGAGGATATCAAGAACACATTGTAAGTTACACATTTTTGTCACATTTTTGACAACTTCTAAGTTGTACATTGTTTGTCATGAGTATCAAATAAAGGGGAAAATGATATGTACAGTTCAGTTAGTATAAAATGGAAAATAATATGTACAGTCAATCATCATTTGAAAGAGGAGAGAACAAAATGGGGAATGCATAGTTCAAAAAGACAAGTATAAATGTACAGATACTTATACTATACTGATGCATACAGTTAGGGGGAGTCATATAATGATAAGGATATATACATGGTGTACATACTAAACACTTTAGTATTATGCACATATCAATTTTTGATACTAATGTCAAAGGGGGAGATTGAAGACATTATATTTTGCCATTAGTATATACAAGGAAAAACATGACAGACACCATCGGTTTATACTACACCGATAAACAGGGCACAGCACTACCCGACACCAAGGTTACCCGATACTGCCAAGTACAAAGCATCCCGACAAACACTATTCATTGTTACCCGATGACAAAAGGATGAAGGGAACCCAACGAGTAACAACAATGCAACCCGACAACACAGTCAAAGAGTGGAACCCGACAAATGAAGGGAACCAGACGATCAGTTCAGAAAGGAACACCGATAGACTTTCAGTTCAACCCGACGACCAAGAACTGACAGTCAGTTGCATCCCGCAAAAAGTGGATCTGACTTTCCACGTCAGATAAAACACTGAATTTTTATATTTAGCTTCTTGATTTGTTTTTAAATCCATTATGTGCAGAGGAAGCAATGTATTTATTATTGTTTTTATTAGTTTTACTGATTTAAAACATGCAAACTAAAAGATCAAGGTCAAGTTGTAAACCTTGGATCTAGAGTTAACTTTGTAATGTGTGATTCTAGAATAGGTCAAATACTTGTATAAATAGATGCTCAATCTATTGTGAACATGTTGTTCGATGATGATTGTAGCCACTGAGAGCATCTAAGGACCAGACGAGAATACATGCAGAAGGACAGAAAAGAGTAAATTCAATTTTCAAGAATAGAACATAGGCTACTAACAAGCAGGAAAAGGTATTAATCAATCAGTATAGGTGATATTCATATAATGTGAGCTTTAATGGATCTATAATCAGAAATTATAGATTGCATACAGTCAGGTCAAACATATGTACTCATTCTAACAAGTGCAGTACACTTAAGAAATCCTTTCAAGGAAGGTGGACTTAACAGTCCTATTGTAAATCTCATAATCGAGTGCACACTTAAATCAGTGTTGCTAAAGCTCTTAACAGAGTAGATCTTAACAGATCTCCACCTTAATACTCCTAATAGGGTAGATCATCAGAAGTGATCAATTGTAAGCCTTTACTGGCTCCCTTCCATTTTGCAGATAGTAAATTTTTGTGGGTGTCATCCCCATCGCAGTTTTTACTTCCTAACAGGAGTTTTCTGCGATATCATATATTATGTTATGTGTCTATTATTTTCATGAATGTTTCTATGAATGATTGCATACAATTAAGTTTATGAACTAATACTACATGCATAAGAAAGAACATGAGAATTGGTCGGTAATACAATAAAGATTGTTTACTAATGATGAAAGGTGAAAAGTGTTAAAATTTTTAGAGGTATTGATTCACCCCTCCCCTCTCAGTACTACTTCCCATTAATCCCAACACTATCTTGGGAATTAGTCTGTTAATCGAGACGTTCAATCGCAATCAGTTTGTCTTCTTTTGAAATCAGGCATTCATCATCTTTCTTGCAGGCGTCACTTCAAAGAGTGTGTGCGTGATTTTGTGCCAAGCGCTATTTTATTCATCATACATGTGATTTAACATATCGAATGTTGTACTTTGCTTTGTACACGTCGTTTTACCTAGTAAGCGACATTTCAATCATCATACGCGGCATTTTTCCCTAGGGTTTTGCACGCTGTATTTTATCTATCCTACGCCTGGTTTGACCTATCTTGTACGTGGTGTTTAACTATGCATATGCGTCATTTCAACGCGCGAATGCGGCATTTTACACTCCTATGTGTGATTTAACATATCATACGCGTCATTTTTCTTTAAAATGACCTAATTTACCCTAGCACGCGTGATAAAAAGCATTAAATGCAATTAATCAAAGCAATAAATGTACCGAGAGGTTTGAATTCACTTACCGAAGGTCCATAGTCAGCAGGTCTCGAATATCTGCACCCTCGCTCGAACCTATGCTCGCGAATAAGGACCACCATCATCAGATATCTCAGTAGGATTAGACCAAAATCTCAACAGTAAAAAGTGAAAACGAATAGTATAAATGGATTTTTCAACCTATTTATACTATTTGACCTAATTTTGAAGAGGTTTTTCACCTAGTTTGATCTAATCTGCATTTTCTTCGCACTGGGGCATTTTGACAGGATTATCATCATTGTTTTTCAGAAATGAAAACATATTTGATCTATTCTTCATCATTTTCACCATCTTTTCCTTTCGGACATCAATTTTGTTTTCATTTCCGAGGGGGCATCATCATGTGATCAAATCAAGATTATGCATCATATTTTCCATCAAACATCAATTGAAATCCGGGGCATTGAAATTTCAAACTATCATCAGTGGGGCATTTTACGCCTTTCGATCAGGGTCTGTTCAAATCAGTTTCGCATCAAAGTTTCAAATTAGGTTCCGCATCTCAAATCAGGTTATCATCGAATCAGGTTTTGTATCAATTGAATCAATCAATCAAGTATCAATCAGCAATTAGGACATTGAATTTTTCTTTGAATCAATGTGCTTCGTACATCAATTCAAAGAGGGGCATTTGTAGACACATAAATTTGGTCAGGTGTTCCTAATCAATTAAATCTGCATTTTCATCAAATCTCATCAAATTGCTCTAAATCAATATAAATGGACTTAATCACATCAAATTGACATTTATTAAATCAAATTGAGAAATCAAATTTAATCAAATGATCAATTACCAATGACATTAATTAATTAAATATAAGCCTAAAGGTATTAATCAAACTATATAATTGATTTTAATCAATTAATTGTATAGTTTAAATCAAAAAATCAAATCCAACATATTCCCCTACATGGCTAATTTAATTAATTGAATTAATTAATTAATGAAATCCTATTATCTTTCAATAAGAATTTGAGGAACCAATGAGAATTGAGAAGGCAAAGCACATGGATCACTCCAAACTTTGCAATCTCAACCACTCATTTAATCTTGACATTCTCCTCCACTCATCTTGTCCCAACCTTTGAGACAATCATTTAAATTGTCCCCTCATTTGAAACCATTTGAAATATTATCACTCAACCAAAGTTAAATCATGATCAATTAACTCTACCCCCTACCTTTGGAAAATACTATAAATAAAGAGCATTTTGCAAGCATAACATATCCTAGACATTTGAATGCATTGTATCTACACTATATTTGTTTAAGAGTTCATAGCATTTTCATTGCAAATAAGTGATAATTGAGAGTATTTTGAGTGAATTTGAGAGCATATTTGAGAGAATTGTGAGCAAGATAGGCTTTATAATAATCAATTTTTTAGTCTAGGACTGTCACTGCTAGAGATTTAAGTTGTGAGCTTTCTATTAGCATGCTTAGATAGAGATCCATGGGATGCTTAATGAATTCCTTTCAATTCTTAGCTTAATTTGTTTATATTTCTCCATAGAATTGATTGAAATAAACTAATCTCATGAAGGTGGAAAAATCACACACACACAGGTCTCACGACATCGTCAGACACAACCCTTTGTCAGATAAACCATGAAAATTAAAAATGAGTACGCACAAGTGACAAGTATACATGTATGGATAAACAATTTAAAATACTTAATTACCTTCCCCTTGTCAATGCCAGATGCCTGAACCCCCTCACATTGCCCCCCAGTGGCAACTGGTGAAACCTACATCAGTATGTAATAAGATGATCATAAAAATTAGAAAACACATGTATATACTATTATAAAAAAGGAAACCAATGAGTACATTAAAACGTATGTACCGTGGAAGTGTCAAGGCCAAATGAAATGGCCGAAAGCATGGACCCCTCCACCTATGTCATCTCCTCCTCTGTCATCAACTGAACATAAATGGAACACATAAAAAAACATATGTGGGCAATCATTATAAGAAAATTATACTAAAAATACGAACGTTTAAAATTAAATACAATGTAACAAGTTAACTATTTACTCTTACTGTAACAGTAGGAGTCCATGGCTCTGCATGCCCCTGATGCACATCTCCATGAGGTGCTTCAGTGCATGTAGTGTGTTGCGTAGTATCGTCCACCTCAAAGACGTAGTTGTATGCATCACTATCATTCAGGGGACCCAACCACATATTCTTGCACATAATGCAAGTGTGGGACACAAACATGTGAGCTCCTGGAGGATGTGGAAGGGCTAGAATCATCATCAGGAGGAGGCAACAATGCCGCACCTTGCCTAACCAGTAGATCACTCAAAGTGTGAATGGCTCGAATAGTTTGTGAGCCGGCCTCAGCAATAATATCAGGATGCAGCACTGTAGGAGGTGGTGAAATCTTGGGAGGGGGGACATATGTGCGGGATTTCACCCGGTGTGCCCATGGCCTATCCTGAGGAGCGCTTTAGCCTATGCCCTGGTTCAATCTCATGCTCCAATAATTTACCTTATGACCGAGCACAAATTCAACATACAATTTTCTTAAGAAATATAATGGGACATCCAAATTTTTGTGGGGTGACCTATCAAAAACCATCCACCAGCGGTCCCAAAAGTAGTCACGAATTGCATCATTTGTGCACCATTTAATTGACAACTTGGTCTTTTTAGGGTTTACTTTTAAACCGGTTTTGGGATCCACAAAAAGGTTACATATGTCATTTTTGTTATATTTAAGTTCATAACTTGATCATAATCAAGTCCATCATCAAACTCGGCGTGCATGGAATCGCACCAAAGAAGTGCAACATTATGTTGCTCTGTGAGTTTCTCCATGTTTTCAATAATAGAGTTCAATGTGGAAAACATGGGGCACAGTGTGGGGATATTGGCATATGTAGTCTGATATCCTCTACGCTGATTTAGATTGTCTCCTATGAGATCCTCTAAAGGTCGAGGGTTTGAGACTGGTTGGTCTTCTGAAGGTGGCAGATTGTTTGAAGGTGGTTCCAAATTGTTAACGGGGTCATTGCGAGGGTTTTATGATTGGTTTGAGTTCATGTCTGATTACAATTAAAACAAAATAGACAATTATAATCAATTTAAAACAAACGATAAACAATATCAATTAAACCCTAGTTTAATAATTTTTATTAAAAAAAAAAACTACAAATTTCAATTAAAAAATAAAAAATAACAAACAAAACTAAAAAAAATTGCATACTTGTTCAATTTGGAGATATTTCTCAAACAGACAAATCAGATATCAGATAGGTTTCGGATATCCAAAACCTTGGGCTGTGTTTGAGGTTTTCACAATGAAAACTGAGAACATAGCCCGCGGGCCTTAAAAATAAGTTTTATTGGCAAATATCGGGTATCTGATTAGGCTTGTGCTTTGGGTTTTGGTTTGGCCAGGTAACCTGACACCCAAACCTACTAAAAAGTCAACAAGTTTTTTAGTGCGCTTTTGGACAAGTGAAAAGGAGGATTTTTACACATCGCCAGTTTTTGGCATACCATGATCCTGCACATACCCGGAGATCGATAAATCTTCCTTATGCCTATTACTACAAATAATCTTTATGCATGTAAGGTTAAATTTGGTTAGAAATACCCTGAGCAACCATTTGAACTCTTTCATTAGAGAGAATCTCTTTGAGACTTTGGGGAACTAAGGAAAAAGTATATTATTTCACACTTCAAATCTTAGACCTTTGTTGGCCATTTCATCTACTAGCTTGTTCCCTTCTCTAAATATGTGCTAAACTTTGGATTGAAGGAAACTCCTAAGAAGGTATTTGCAATCCTCCATTAGGGTTTCAATTCCTAGGGGCATCCAACTCTACCCTTAAGGTGGTTAACAATAAGTTTAGAGTCTCCTTCAAGAATATTTTTTTAGTATTTATTTTCTTTGAGCATCTTTACACCTTGCCACGCAGCATAAGCTTCGGCCCTGGTATTAGATCCAACACCTATGTGGATCATTCAAATCTATTTACAAATAAATACATGCAAAAAAATAGAAAATAAACAAAATTCTTAATATGATTCATCTTATTCAATGTTACCTTGGGGATTTAGGGATAAACTATATAGAAACTCCTACTAAGTTATAGCCAAATAAAGCTTGTTTGTAAAGGGATAAATGTACAAGATGCTAGATGGTGTGAATTAAGGCATATAAATATTGGTCATTATATTGAATTTTAAATTAATAGGTCATAAAGGATAATAAATAATATTGTAAATGGAATATTGTAGATTATCAAAGTGTGAATAACCAATTATGTGATAAGTATCCCCAAGAATATAGAATTTTGCAATAGGTTTTGGATTGTTGAGCAGGCACAATTAATGAACATTGTCAAACAAATAAACATAATAATACAATGAGAGCAAACGGAAACAAACTTAAACATAAAGGGAAAAAAATTGCTCACCTTGCATGTTTAAGTAGACAAAAGTATTAATGATAGATAGAACATGTGAAACCTAGAAAAGTTTAGTGAGCCTTGAAATGGGAAAAACATTTTATTTCATGCAAAAAAAATTAGTAGATTAATTATGGAAAGATATAAATTAGATTGAGTCAACCATGGGAAATTTTTATATTTGTCAAGAAAAAATATCAAAGGTAACTAATGTTGAATAAGTCATTTAAGATTAAATGAAAATAATGGGTGTCCCTTTTCTACAACTATTAAATACTAAAATTTCATAAGGATATAGTAGGACTATTAAATGTTGAGTTCATATCCTAAACGCTATAGAGGACATTTTGGGGCCTTAATTATTATTGCTAAGTTAGCATTAAAGTATATACTCTTTTGTTCGTATTCTTTATATAGATGAGTGAGATCCCATCCCATAGTCGTTAAATGCTTATGAAGATTACATTCAACATTTTTGATTAGGAGAAACTAGGTTTTGAAGGGACCTAAAACCCTTTACAAACAAACTTTGAGAGGGATCTGGAACTCCAATAAAGAACCCACTGCAAAGGATGAAACACTACAAAACAACAACTAACAAACATCTAAGAATCAACAACCTAGACAAGAAAGCATACAAAGTACATGGTGCAACTTCAACAGGCCAAAGCCTCAAGAGAAATGACACGGTTTTTTACAAGGCCCTCTTAACCTTAAACATAAAAACAAGGATTTTTCTAGGCTCTGTCAACTTGAAACATGGGTTTTAACAAGGCTCCCATAACCGTCATTTTAACTAGCCATAAGATAGAGAAATAAACACATACTAGAGGGTTTCTCCAGGCTTCCTTAACCTAAATAATAGGTTTTAACAAGGCTCCCATAACCTTACTTTCCTCCATCATACAAATGAGCATATAAAGCTCAATGGAAAAAAGAACCTCCCAAACAAGGAAGAGAACCATGAGGCCTTTCAAGGCTCCTCAAACCTTCAAGATGGGTTTTGAACTGGCTCCCAACCAGTTCCCAAAACCAAACTGTAGCCATCAACAAAGGCTCCCCACTAGCTAGTCCACAACACTATTGCAATACTCCTCTCCACCTCAATAGGAGAGGATCCCACCTCAATAAGACCAATAGTAGAGTATACCACCTGAAGGGAAAACAATACCGAATTCAACCCCATGCTCAAGCAGCCCCAACCAAGAGAAGACCACATAGAGCCACAATTAACCTCTTTCCAAAAGTTGTACTTTACCTCCATAGAATAAGCCACCACCTCAATAGACCAAAAGGAGGAGACTAATAGAGATAAGACTATCGAGGTTGAGGGTTTGGATGATAACTCGTCCACCCATGTCTCAGACAGTGTGAAATCAGGGCCTATTGACATAACCAATGATAAGATGCCTGAGGAAGAGGATGGGGACACGGTGACATTTAAGTGACAGTCTGTCACTGAGACCTGTAACATTTGCATGCTACTGAAAGAAGACCTAAGCAAGTTGAAGACTAGAGTTGTGGACCAATGCGGAGAAAGAAGGTAACTAAAGGAAATTTTTAAATTCCTCACTGATGATTGGGCTGGTGTGCTCACCTAGTCTGGGTGCAAAATTAAATAGTCTAGTCTATGGTGTCCTCTATTGGTTTTGGCTGGAGACTCTTTAAGGCCGTTGGTGCCTTTAGTTTTATTACTATGTTGCTATTTAAAACTATCTTGTTGTTTAAGACTGCTTCTAGATTAATGCTGCTAGATAGGATAGCTTTATTTTGGTACATTATTACTAATAGGACTGTTTATATAGTTTGTATGATGGTGGTTGCTAGATGGTTACTGAACAATTATCGTTATACTGTTAAAGGTTTTTGATATACTTGGTGTGCTATTAATGTGCTGTTAAGTTTAACATGCTCCTGTAGTTCTCTGGTAAGCCTTCTAGGCTTCTTCTGTATGGGCCAGCACCCTTGATTTTGCTGCTTTTATATATAAAAAACAGGGGATATGACAGGTTTTCTTGTAATTGTAGCTTGTATGTTAGATAGAGATTTCAGAAGAAAAGTTAAAAATGTCGAAATTTTATCATGTAGTAATAAGCTTCTTCAGCTCAAAACAATTTAAAAAAAAAACATTGAAACTACAACAGAGATGTTAATCAGTTCTTCAAAGAGGATAACTCCAAAGAATGGAGTTGGTTTTTACCAAACTTTTTAAATATGGAAAACAAAAACCCTGTAGTTATGACCTCTCCATTGTCGACCAATCCAGCATATTATTCTGTCTTTATTATTCAAATTTATAACTTAATCGCAAATTCAATAACTCCCGTACCACCAATTGTATGAAAAGATATCCTTGCTAGTATTCCCCGTGTCTTATTAATCTTCTTCTGAATGTAACCAAATAGAATAATATTCCTTTCACCAAAAGTCACAGCAGATTAATCTGTGCTTTTAGCTTCAAATAAGCTCAAACATCAACATTAAAACTGACCTAGAGTATACATACTCATGAAGCTCAGTGAATAATCTCAAATTCCGCCATATATTAATTCAATATAGAAAAGAAAACTTATTTAGAGAAACCAGATAAACCCAACCTCTTTGCTCTTGTTCACGCTATGCATATTCTCAAAGGGCATGTTGAACATATAGTCTGCAAACCACCAGTCTCTAATGTCTTCAACTCTGTTTGGATACTCCCAGATTGGGCCTTTGTCATTCATTTGCATACTGAGACTAAAGCCTTCTCTTCATAAGGTAATACTTCCAGTTTAAATTTCTACAATTAATCTCTACACTTGTTTCTACTTAATCACACCTCCATTTGACAAATTGAATATTTGGTTTTCACAGAAACCCCTCTGGCAGCCCAAATTTCTTGCGAGGCAATTAGATCCGTATCAGCTGAATCCTGGTACTCTTCACATGTAATTTTGTTTCCTGTGTATCTGAAAGGCAGCCCTCCATGTTGAAGATTGCAGGATACACGGAGAAAGTGCCCATCATTCATCAAACACACGTGAGAGAAGCCAAAAATGACAGCAAGGCAGTGAATGGTCTAAGTTAAGCTCTCTTTTTTCTTAGCGGACTCAAAAAAGTATCTCTTTCATTGTGCTGTAAGATCTATGCACATAACCTTTAAAAAGCCTCTCTGTGAAAGAGTTGTTGTTTGGAGATTGTCATCATAAGGGCTTAGAGAGAAATTTCCCACCAGTCTGAAGGCATACGGTACTTTTAAGTTTTCTTTTCGAGGAAGCAGTGCAGGTAAGATATTATTAAGCATTGTCAAGTGTCTTTATAGCTGTGTTTCTCTGCTTTGATCAGCCATAGCACTTCAGAAAAGATGAGTTACATTAATGCCTCTATTAAAGGTTCTGGATAATTCTGATAGGTGTCTATAAACCTTGTGCACTCTCCCATCCCAAGATGAATTAAAACTTGCACCTTACTTTCCAAGTCTTATCTGCAATGCAAGTAATTCTAATGTTGGAGAGATTAAGTGTGACTGTCAGAGACTTGCCTTAAGCAATAAATGCTGTCACCCTGTTTTTCACTTCAATCCAGCTGCACCCTGGCATTTTTTTCACTCTCCTCTCTCTCATCAATTTTCTCACCTTGGCCATTCTATCCCACATTTTATCGGCAGCATACAAGTTTGACAGCACCACATATTGTGAAGCACTTTGCGGATCCAACATATAAAGACATTCTGCTGCACGTTTCGCTACTTCGGTATTGCCATTTATCCTGCAGACACCAAGCAATGCTCTCCACATGCTTGCATCTGGTTCAAATGGTGCATTGTCTATCAAGTGCTCTGCTTCATCGATGCGCCCAGCTCGCCCAAGGATGTCAATCATGATTGCATAGTGACCTGCTCTTGGTGTGACTGAATAACGATGACTCATTAAATTAAAATAGTAATGGCCTTCATCAACTAGGCCTGCATGGCTACATGCAGAGAGAACGCACATGAATGTTATTTCATCTGGTTTCAAGCCTGCATCAAGCATTTTTTCAAAGAGTTGAAGAGCCTCTTTGCCATATCCATTCTGAGCATATCCAACCATCATGGCATTCCATGACACAACATCTCGCTCGAGCATTCTGTCGAATAGGTTATGGGCATTTACAGTGCTCCCACATTTTGCATACATGTCAACAAGAGCATTACCCAAAAAGATGGTTGCATCGTGTCCTGTTCTAGTAATCTGACAATGCACTTGCCTTCCACATTCCAGCACAGCCAGGCTAGCACATGCACTCAGAACACTGACAAAGGTAAAGTGGTTTGGCTTCAAATCTTGCCTAAGCATCTTCTCAAATAGTATCAGAGACTCTTCACCATACCCTTGCTGTGCATATCCTGCAATCAAAGTGTTCCATGTGACTATGTTTCGTTCAAGCGTATTGTCAAACAATTCACGTGCAATCTCTACTTCCCCCGATTGCACATACCCCTTGATTATTGCAGTCCAAGAGACAACATCCTGGTGAAGCATCGTATCAAACACGCGACGTGCATCGTCTATTCTCTCACATTTTCCATACATATCAACCAATGCGTTACTAACAATTACATTACAGTATACCAAACCACTGGCTATAGCATAACCATGTACCTGCTTACCTTGCTCCTGAGCTTTCACGCCTATGTTAGCACAGGCGTTCAAAACCCCAACAATACAAAGTCGATCTGGTTCTACACCTGCCCGTTGCATTCGACCAAAATATTCCACTCCATTTTTACCAGAGAAACCTGCAATCATTGTATTCCAGGACACCAGGTTTCTTTGAGGCATTTTATCAAACAGTTGACGTGCGCACTCTACATTTCCAAGTTTAACATATCCCGCAATCATTGTATTCCATGAGCATATGTTTCTCACAGGTATTTCGTCAAACACTTGGCGTGCATTTATCAAACAGCCGCTCTCTGCATAAATATGAATCAAACGGTTGGCTAAAAAGATACCAATCTTAAACCCAGTTTTGAGCATATAACCATGGATTTTTTTGCAAGCTTGTAACCCTATGCAGCCTTGTAAAAGAAAAGCATAGATTTCGGAATCACAAAAACCATACAAACGCTGATTCTTTTCGCGTAAACCGGAAATGTGTTTATTGTTCAGGTACAGATCATCCACGGCCTGCTGCAAACCTAACCTTCCCATTATAGTAGCTCCGTTTCATAATCCACCTTCCCTTACTAATCCAGGTGGCTGTTGCCAGAAAAAATTCTGTGTCATTCATTATTCTTTAAAAAGTTCACCGGGAAACCAAGAGAGGCTGGACTGAGAATGTTGCAACCACCCCTAACTTCATTTTAATGTAGAGCGCCATAGGCTCTATGAAGAGATTTAGCTGAAAATTAAAATTAGAATTAGAATTAGAATATATATATATATATATATATTTGGTAAGTGGAAATGGCGTTCATATGGGGAAATATATTTACAACTTTATTTTGTATGCTGATGGTTTTATTTCAATTGTCATGGCCATTAAGGCCCCGTTTGTTTGGCGGAATTGGAATTGAGTCAAAACCTTATTATCACAAAATCAGGTTTTGAAATCCCGGTTTTGCATCTTGGGGAATTGGAATTTGACTCAAAACTTTATTATCGCAAAACCAGGGTATGATTTCTAATTCCACCTATTTAGTGAGAAGATGATGCCACTCATTTTGGTGTCTAAACCCGGTTTTGCTTGACGAATCCAGGATTGCAATTTAGAGAAACAAACAGCGGATTTGCAAAAATGAGAAGTGTCACTCCCAAAAACGGGAAGTGTCACTCCCAATTCCGTGAAACAAACGGGGCCTAAGGGTTATGAGACCATTTGTTTGTCGTTGAGCACTTTTTCAAAGATAGATATGCAAGTTGCTACTATAGTAAGACTAACATTGTGATCTTCTCCAACAGAAATAAAAATAGAGAATTTGACTTTTATTTTTAATGGAGTATTATAGAAGAAGTAAGAGAAAATAAATACCTTGGAATTAGCTTCAACAAATTAAGTTGGGAAACTTGTATGAGGAAGAGAATCTTGGAAGAGTGGAGAGTGTTTTTTGTCCTTGAAAATAGATGCATAGAGGTAGACTTATAGGATTGGAAAAAAAATCATGTTCTGGTAATCAATAATTCCAATGGTTCTTAATAAGTGTGAAGTATGAGCTATTAGCGCTTGCAATAAATGGATATAGATAGAGAGAATCCAAAAACACACGATCACAAGAAAAATCAAGTCAAAAGCTTCAATCCCCTATAAGGTTTTTCTAGTTGAAACATTTACAGTTTGGTGTGTCTTTTAAGATATCTAAAAAAGTTGAATAGATGGAGGAAATTTGTTTGCCAATTGTTGTCTTTAAAGATGTCTTGAGTGAAATCTAAGGAAGTCGCAGATAAAGAAAAACTACAAGTAGATGAATAAATGACATGTTCAATTGAATGCTTTCCCTAATAATAACAAAGAAATAAAGATATTTGTTGTAGATAAGTTTCACAGGTCTATATAGAAAAAGACATTAGGGAGAGAAGAAATTTTGGCTTGAGAAGTTTAACCCCACTTCTAACCATCAACAAAAAGAAATATTTAGAGGCCAATATCCTTTAGAGAGAGAAAAATCTCATAGAACAATCAAAGACTAACTTGGATTGTCTTCAACGTGAAATAAGTAGATGGAAAAGGCTAAAAGACGTATGGAAAGAGAGAGCTTATATTTTGCATAGTTGGGATAATGGAATAGAAAATCACTTTATTTTGTTATATAAAACATAGTATTATGTGTGTGAAAATATGACTTATCTAACAACACAAACACTCCAATGAATCATTGTGTGATTGATTTAAACAAATTAAACTAATGAAGCACAAATCAATCAAAGAGACTCATTGCCTTCTAGTAAAAAGGAGTATAGATTTTTCTCTCAGAGCATCGCAAAATCCAATGACTATAGAATCTATCAAAATAAAATATTTTGAAAACTAAGCTAAATGAAATGCAAGTACATCCAAATTAAGCTAAGATTAATCCATTATTAAGCAAATGAAAGTAAGATTCCTATGATTTAATTATGCAAATACAAGTAAACTAAATGAGCTATGAATAAGATAAACAATTAACAATAGTGTATCATCAACTCGACAGCGTTTCTCTACTTCACGATTCTCCCTCTTTAGAAGAATGGAGGCCTGATTATATAGAAATGCTCTTGAAAATGGACGGACAAGATCAATTAATGATTGACGATTGAGATGATCCCAGACTAGCACAATCCATGTGCAACTAATTTGATTGGTTGAGACTCAAAGTTGAAGAATTAGTTAACTCCAATGCTTAATCAGTCATTTTGGAAGTTGCTAAATTGAATGATGAGTTAACATAATTTATTGAATAGTAAATTGATTTATTTCCATAAAGATAATCAATTGACTGAACTAAACTGATTTGATCAATATTTTTGGATTATTTAAATGGTTTAATGCATTTTTGTTAGAATTGCTAAACTGCAATACAACCAAGATCACCTGCATGCAAAGACTATTACGAGACAGAAGCAAAAGACAGAGAGGCAGAAGAATCTATGGTGGCCGATAGGCCAGAGACTGCAAACACAT
>MU224951.1:17200717-17213165 GCA_018584345.1 Thuja plicata | reverse complement strand
AAATGTTACATTCAGAATATTTGACACATTGATGCACAGTAAGTCACACTTTAGGATGCTGGCTAAAGTTGTGAAGATGAACAAGGATAGAAAAGAAAAATCAGTCATACTGAAGATGATAGGATCAGCATGATACTAAAGATCTACATAATAAAGATATTGACATCTTTGGCATTGTTGTCAAAGAGGGAGAGATTACCTATAAAGAGGAAGAAGTGAAGGAAGAGATTGCCGAGAAAGAGAAATTACAAAGAGGGAAAGATTACTTAGAGGCAAAAGTTACTATTGAAAATATTGAAGTGATTATCTACTCAGAGGGAGTCTACAGATGACTAGACACAGATGATGACAGTGTGATTACAAACAAACATAGAGGGAGAAATGTTTTACAGATAAGAATCAAAATGAAGCTAAAGACGTTAATGAAGATTTTTTCATATCAAGGAACACAGGTGAATTTTTTGATTGGTTGGTAACTATGTTTGTTAAATCATTGTTCTAATATTTTGTGTTTCCATCAATGCCAAAGAGGGAGATTGTTGGAAAGTGACATTGAAAGCAATTGTTATTTTGTCATTGATGTCAAACCTTTACTGGTGAGACTATTGCTATCTATTTGAGTACCATATCTATTGTTTATGAAGAAGATTTAACAAGAAGACCAAGTGAATGGTTGAGTTAGGGAAATTCAAAGGGTATTTGATCAGTTGGCACTCTGGCAAAGTAATTAGTTGTTTATCTTTCAAAGATAGTTTTCTGGTTGTTCTGTGCCGAGCAAGTTTGGCTTGTGCCGAGCAAAGTTGCTTATGACAAGTAAAGTTGCTTGTGTCGAGTAAAGTTGCTTGTGACGAGCAAAAATTTTCTCAATGCCGAGCACCATTGAAATTGTTGAGTGAAAACAGTGATGAAGGCCGACTTACAAAAGTTTGATTATTGATGAGAGTTGAGATCTCTGGCCAACTTAGTTGATTTTATTGGGATATGAGATGTTAATTAAAGATACATCCACATCATTTAATGTATGGGTAACTGTAATTAATGCATGGTTTCAAGATTTATTTAGAGACTACTTTGGAGAAGTAAATGTAATGCAAAAGATGGAATGATCCGTTGGATCTGACCTAACCTAAGATCTACGATCTTGTTTAAGCGGCAAAAAGATTTATCTGACCTAGACAGAGAGGTATATGATAACCTTAGGGGTTATTCATTATGTGTGCAAGAGTGAATGAATGGATGTGTATGCAAGAGGTTTACATAGTTGATTTACTGTTTAGCATGATCTAGCAGAGATGGCAAAAGACAGAAGTAGAGAGTTGCATGTGTGATTGCTTGACGGATTTCCAAGCAGATCATAAGGTTGAAATGATAATGCAGGCTATCCAGTAAGTTAACATCAGAGTTGTAATTGGATCTGAATTGCAAAGTAAGTTGTATGTATCAGATCACAAACTTTTGATTACTTTCTTACCATTGTATCAGTTAAATCCTTTAAGAAGGTTGACTTAATAGTCATTTGTATAAATCCTCTAAAAAGGTGACATTTAGATTGGAATGTTCTAAGTCCTCTAATAAGGCCACTCCTGACGGGGTGATTAAATCCTTTAACCAGGTCACACCTAGCAGTGTGTTATTGTAACCTTTAACAGGGTTGGCTCCTCACAGGGCATCACTTCAGAAGAGTGAGAACTTGGTAGCATGTTACTGGTGGTTTTTCCCATATTGGGTTTCCACGTTAAATACTTGTGTCAACTTGTGTGAATGCTTATGGTTTGCTTTACTATTATGTTACTACAAGCTAATTTCAATTGACAGTAAACTGCATGATTAAAGTTGTTGATTTATGCTACTGTTGCCGAGTAGATCTAAAGTACAGAAAGTTTTTATTTACTACATCTAGACCTGAGGATAACTGATTCACCCCTCCCCTCTCAGTTATTCTAAATTCATTCTCAATTATTTTAATCAATATCCTAAGACATTAATTAAATAAATAATATTAGGTTAGTTTGATTGTCAACAAAATTAGGATTTAAGAAATAATTAATTAAATATGATCAAGTGCAATGATTTAATTGGACCTAGAGTTTAGGTCAAATCAGATTGATAAGTTGAATTATCTTAGATTAGGACTTACGGGATTGAATCAAGATTAGGGTTTTCTTGATGAACAGTCAAGATTAGGGTTTTCTTGATGAATAGTTGAGATTAGGGGCTTAGGGTTTGTAGACCATTTTTGGGTGATTACAAGTACAATGAAATTCAAGGTGAAACTATACACAATAATTTTCATTTCATGATATGTTTAGCAAAGAGATGGTTGAGAGGATGGGTAGGATTGTTATCAAATTGAATAGCAAAAGATTAAAACTTCACAAAAGTGAAAATGATAGATTTTATTATTCCATAGCCTATAGACCTTGTAAACATTAAGATCTTATATTATATTATACTATGTTTTATATGTTGCAAAAAAATAATTATCATTTAGATGAACATGTAATCCATTTTAATCAATCCAACTCAATCATTAATGGTGAAGTGATTGGCTTGGCTATTATAATGACATGGCCTTTTCAAAATTCAAAAAGTTTATTTCAAAGGATTTTTTGTAAATTAAGAGTTATCAAACCCTCCTAAATTTTATTGATCATGTTTCTGATTTTAATAATGCATGCCAAATATTTCTACAATATACTCTCTTGAATTTTTTTTGTAGAATCTTATATGAAAGAATACTCAAAAGATAGTTTTTTATTGGGTTTCATACTGGGTCAAGCTAGACACAATCTAGATCTTAACCAAGGTTTTTTTTATGTTCTACTTTGTGGAAACCAACTATGCATATAGTATTATTTAGCATATCCCTTATCATTTGCAATAAAGATTTCAGAAATTAATAAAGTTGTGATACTTGTAAATGACAACTTTCAAGAAGTAATAAAGTTGTGATTGGTAAGAAGAAAAAACCTTTGGCAATTTAGCCAAGGAAAATGTTAACCCTGATAATCTTGTTCCTAAATCCACAAGATCTTCATATTGAAGAAAAAAGTAAGAAAGATGTGCATGCTAAGACACAATTGAATGTAGAAGGATTTATTGTAGAGGAGGTTGACTTATCTAAAGTAATATATGGTGATAAGTCAAATGTTGATAACGTTTATGAGATGAAAAAGTTATGTAAAAAAAGAGAGCAAGAAGTGTCACTTGAGGGTGCTCAAACTATTGTAAAAGATGATATTGTAGACACCTAAATCTGATTAAACATATCTAGTCACATTTAGTTCCTTCTAGGACATTATCAACTAAGTAATCAGTCATTACCTAGTTGATTTATGTTATCCTACTAGTCTGATTAATTCATTTAATTGGCTATAGTTTGATTTATTATTAAATGGAATCCAATGGCCTAATGATTAATTAAATCCATTTTCCCCTATTATGTTGAATGAATGTATTTATTCATTTAACTTAATTTATATTATCCTCTTTTCCTCCACTTGTGAGTTAAATAGTTAAATCTATTATATTTAAGCACATGGATTAATAACCTTAACCCCTAACCTAACCAATCTCAAACATCTAGCCCTGAGTTCAAACCTGTCCCAACCCCTTCACACATGCTAATCCTTCTTCATTAGCTAATTAACCCTAATCAGATAATTAACCCCTCCACTCATTCTCTCTCCTCCCATCATCATCTCCCTAATCACCTATCTTAAACCCTAACCCTAATCCTAAACTCTCCCTAAGCTTGTCACATTCCTAATCCTTGGATTAGGAATTCAACCCCTTTCCCAAAGTCAAACTTCTCAAGCAATCTCTTATCCCCTCACCCATACCTCATTAAGACCCTCATTAATGCTCTCACACTCTCCATTAATTCTCTTACAACCATCATTACTCACCCTATCTCTAAGATTCTTCTCTTATCCCTTTTGCACATGGACCAAAATGGTCACATTCATCTCCCCTCACATCATCTCTCCTTGTGACACTTGTCACAATGAGAGGCACTTAAAGAAGCGCAATCCTTGTGCTCTCTTCTAGGTGCATTTGAGCCCCTCTTTAGGTTTTCATCCTACCCACTCATTTTGAGTCCATTTTCCTATAAGTAGAACCTCTTCCCTTCACAAATATATCCAATTTCAAATCAGAGTTATAATGTCAGTTTCAAGAACCCATCTTGAAGCTTGAAGCATATCAAATCTTGAGCACACATCCATAAGAATGGACACATCAAAAGATCAAAAGGGAGCTTGGATAAGTTTTTAGGGAGGTTTGCACTTCCTTAATTTCTTATTGTTTTAAGTTTTCTTTTATGTCTAATCATGTATGTAGTCTTGGTCTTTTAGGTTATTGAGTGTTTTAATCTGATTATTATGCTCCCTTTATAACTAATTTTCCATAGCTCACATTATGGCACACTTGGTGGGACCCAAACCTCGTGGTGCATCACTTATCAGTGGATCTACACATCAAGTCAGTCAAGCAAAAACTCAACAAAATGTATCCTATGGTCGTATTACTGGTCAAAGTAGAATTGGAGAAACTTTTACAAGCTAAGATAATTAGAGAAATCAATTATTCGGATTAGATCTCCAACATGGTGTCAGTCTCCAAGCCTGACAACTCAATCAGAATCTACACAGACTTTTGAGATCTCAACAAAGCATGTCCTATAAGGATAATTTTCCATTACCCAACATTGACATGATCATGGACCTCACAGCCGGACATGAGATGTTGTATCTCATGGACGGATTTTTAGGATATAATCAGATCCACATCGCAAAAGAAGATCAGCACAAGACAACATTCACAACCCCATGGGGAACCTTCTGCTATAACATGATGTCATTTGGGCTAAAAAATGCCAGAGCTACATATCAAAGGGCATTGACTATTATCTTCCATGACATGATTCATAAGATCCTTGAAGATTATGTGGATGACATATTAGCTAAATCCAAAAGAAGAATGGACCACCTAAATGACCTAGAGGCCGTATTTGATCGTCTTTGACACTATGGCCTAATGTTCAACCCTAAGAAATGTGTCTTCGGAGTAACATCAGGAGAGCTCCTTGGGATCATTGTATCAAGACGAGGCATTGAGATCGATCCTAAAAAATTTAAGGCCATCATGGAAATGCCTCCACCAAAAAAACTCAGAGAGTTGCGTAGCCTACAAGGAAAGCTTCAATCAGTGTGTCGTTTCATATCACAGCTTGCAGACAAGTGCCAACCTTTTACGCATCTACTCAGGAAAGACAGCAATTTCAAATGGGATCCTTTGTGTCAAAGAAACTTTGAAAAGATCAAGGGCTACCTAGCCAATCCACCTATCCTAGTACCACCTGTAATCACCTAAAAAATGGTCACCTAAACCCTAAACCCCAAATCTCAACAATTAATAAAGAAACCATAATCTTGATTATTCTGAGTCCTAAATCAAACAGGCAATTCATCACAATCAAACTGATCTAACCTAAACCCTAGGTCCTAATTATTCATCGTACTTGATTGATTAATTAATTCCTAAAATCACATTACATTGGCAAATAAACTTTATACTATTATTTAATTGATATTCTGACATATTAATTAAATAAAAATTACAAAATTGTCAATTAAATCAAAAAGAAATTAAAAACATAAATGTGCATTCAAAATCAATTAATTTATTAAAAATGCATATGACATCATCAAATTTAGTTGACTGATTATCAAAATGGAAACAATCCAGTTCCACTCAGTTAACTGATTCTCATCTATTTATCATTTTGGAAACATTTCAGTTAACAAAAAATTGAATATGGAAGTTTCCAAAATAACTGATCAGTCAGTTCAGTCAACTGACTCTCTAGACCAATCGAATCACTTGCACATGGATTGTGCTTCTTCAATCGAATCTGAGCCACTCTTTTTGTTCGATCTCGACCGTCGATTCGAGAGAGATTTGTATAAAAGAGAAACTCTTTTCCTTCACAAAGGATCCTAATTTTTTATTAATGTTATTATACTGCATTTTTATGTTAGCATTCTTAGCACTAATCATTTAGCTTTTATTGTTGTTTATTACTTTCAAAGCATGCAAACAATTTAACTTAGAGCACACTTTGTTTTGGGCTAAAAACTAAATCTCTCATATTTCAATTTGGTGCTTCTAAAATGAATCTTAATCAGCTTTGGATGAACAAAAAATTGCATAATCATTTAGATTAATCATCATTTTACTTTCAACATATAGCTTTAAATTATTTGTTTAGGTTAGTGTGTATTCACTGAGCTTGCAATGATCTGAGAGCAAGCTCATACTCCTACCTTCTAGAAGGCAACAATTCAACTCTTTCAGACATGTAGGATGAATAAATCCATATTCATTCATGTATGCAACTAAAGAATAATGACTATGTTGAAGTGTACTGCTAAGTAAGAAGACCACTTTTAGCACGCACTTTTGACCTTGCCACATTACCTATCATTCTTAGAAGAAGATGACAACTCTTTAAGTCATCCACACAATCTCCCCTTGCATGTCGAAGTCTTGATCCATAAACACCGCGTCAAACGGGTCTTGATAGATGGAGGCGCAGGGTTGAATATATGCACATACAGGTTAATCAAGAAACTAAGTTTTTTAGAGAACGTCATTGATCCTAAAAAGAAAATCACTATCAAGGCATATGATGAACAAGAAAGATCTTCTAAAGGTCTTGTAACTTTACCAAACCAAATAGGTCCTATTGAGCGGGATGTTACCTTCCAAGTTCTAGATCTCCCCCTGGCCTACAACATTCTATTGGGAAGACCCTGGATCCATGAGATGTAGGCAGTGCCATCAACGTTCCATCGGTGCATCAAATTCCCATTCAATTTTGTGGAAGTCACTGTTCCTACAAACACTAGTTATGCCTGTAACGCATTAAGACAAGCAGCGGATACCCTTGTCCTGCACAATAGTGAGGCATCCAACTCTGAATCAGCTACAAATTTATTGAAGGAAATGGAAAAAAAACTCAAGATAAAGGACATGGGTATGGGTGGATACACAGTGGAACCCGTACTGTCACTCACCTCTCTTCCCAGATCGCCTCGGTCTTATGGAAAACCGTCAGAAGAAATGAAACCAACAGCACCCCAAGAAATCTATGATGAGACCTTTGTTAAAACCAACACACCATTAGAAGATGAACAGGAGGAAAGAGTCATTCTAGCTTGGTTATATAAGGAACCCGAAGATAATAAAGTTGAACAACGTGTAATACCCCCAGAAAAATTTGGTGTGGGGTATAAGGTGGCTTGTAAAATGGGTTATTCAAGTAAAGGACCCATTGGACCTAATCAAAATGGACTTAAAGAACCTATCTTTGTTGACTATAGATGACCTAGAGACACAACTGGTCTAGGGTTCTTATCTAAGAAAGAAAAAAGAGTGAAGAATCGCCTAGATAAAGGAAAGGGGCATCAGGTTCTTGAAGAACACAATACAATAGTAGAAAGTACAGACATACCCACTAGCACCTGGGATGATTTGGATGATTCCGATGATGAGGATGTGTATCCTTCCCCCATTCCTCCCAATATTTTGGCTCTTCTCTTTGACGAGGATACACCACAGGTTAACGCTACTGAAGAGCGTATTCTAGAGGAATCACCGATAACTTCTGATCAATCAAAGACTACTACCTCCAAACAAGACGAAGATACAGAAGAAAGGAGTCTAACCATAGCAGATTTTTTAGGTAGAACTCATCCAAACTGGGGGCAAAGAGTGGATTTCACTCATGTCCTTGATATGAAACCTAATGATGAAACATATTCCCATGAATATGAGTTTGACAGTCTTTTAGAAGACACCTTAGACATAGAGATGGATACAGTTCAATGATATGTACCCACGCTCGAAGTAGATGAAGGCTTAGAGGTTAGGTCGGACGAATTAGGACCTCCTATTTCTGACATGGGCTTCGATGATGTCGTTAGGGATCTTTCTGATTTGAACACATCTATACAAGGTTTAGGTTTAGGACTCTACTTAACAGTTTTTGTCTATGTTGAACATACCGTAAATGCCCTCGAACCCATTGAACCTTTGCCGCTAATGCATCCTAAACTCATTGATTGGTCCTTACAAGGACAACCTGCTAAAATGCCTACATTTCCCAATGACTATGCTTTAGCCTGCTATCTTAACATCACTGAACCTATCACTTCTTCCACCAATGAACCTAGTGTGAGAATGACTGAAGTGGACATCAAGTATCTCAGTTATAAAATAAAAATGAGAAAAAGAAAAGGTTTGAAGGCGAAAACCACATTGTGGCAGTTTCAGAACCCAAAATAGTAAAAATAAAAGACGCATCCAAAGGTGAAAACCTCTCTGAGGCGCTTGAGGATGGGATGCTTGATGTCTTGCCTAGTCATTTACAGGAATGATCATCAGTTCTCATAGAGCCAACTCAACCAGTGAATGTTGGTATAGAGGAACATCCGCACATCATTCATGTAGCTAAATCTTTGTATGTAGAAGAGCTCAAGGAATTCATAGACTTCTTTAAAGAGAAGAAGATAAATTTTGCATGGACATACTCAGATATGCCTGGTTTAGATCCAAACCTTATCATGCATCATCTCTCAATAGCTCCTGGAGTAAAACCAGTAAAACAAAAACTCAAAAAAATGCACCCTTATGTTGCATTACTTATAAAGGCTGAACTGGAAAAGTTACTCAAAGCTGGATTCATCCGAGCTATTGACTATGAAGAATGGATATCCAACATCGTACTAGTATCAAAGCTAGACAAATCCATCAGAGTTTGCACTGATTTTAGGGATCTTGACAAAGCATGTCCAAAGGATGAATTTTCTTTGCCTAACATTGACATGATTGTAGACATGACTGCTGGGTATGAAATGTATTCTCTCATGGACGGTTTCTCAGGGTACAACCAAATCAAGATTGCTCCAGAGGATCAAGAAAAGACGGCTTTTACATGTGCTTGGGGAATATTCTGCTGGAATGTCATGCCTTTCGGTTTGAAAAACACAGGAGCTACCTATCAGAGGGCAGTAACAACTATCTTCCATGATATGATGCACAAAACCATGGAAGACTATGTGGATGATACCCTTGCTAAATCAAGGAAACGGTCTATGCACCTACAATATTTAGGCCCAATCATGGACAGAATGGAACAGTTTAAATTACAGTTGAATCCTAAGAAATGTGCATTCAGTGTTACCACTCGCAAGTTGTTGGGTTACATTATCTCAGCTAAAGGCATAGAATTTTATCATGAAAAGGTACGAGCGATACTGGAAATGTCACCTCCCAAGAACATAAGTCAAATGAGAATGCTCCAAGGGAGAATACAGTCTATCACAAGGTTCATCTCATAGTTGGCTGATAGAGTACAACCATTTACCAAGACTCTACACAAGGGCATTACTTATCAATGGAGTGAAGAATGTGACAAAAGTTTCACTCAAATCAAAACGTACCTGGCAAACCTGCTAGTACTCATGCCACCTCAACAAGGCAAACCATTGATTTTGTAGATTTCAGCTACCTCAATGTCACTGGGGGCACTGCTAGCGCAAGAAGATGAAGACAAGAAAGAATGTTCTATATACTATATCAGTAGAACGTTGGTGTCCTATGAGATGAATTACTCTATGATCAAGAAAGCAAGTCTAGCAGTAGTCTTTGCATCTCAGAAATTGTGTCACTACATGTTGTCTCACTCAGTCAAACTGGTGGCTAAAATTGACCCTTTGAAGTATCTCCTAAGTAAAGCTACCCTCACTGGAAGATTGGCTAAATGGGTTATGCTTCTTAGTAAATTTGACATAGAATATATTGAGCGTAAAGCAATTAAAGGGCAAGCAATTGCAGATCAACTAGTTGATGCTCCACTACACGACAATGAACCAATCAAAGTTGAGTTCCCAGATGGATCTATTTTGCACATCACTCACAGATCCTGGAAAATGTTCTTCGATGGCTCCTTCACGCAACAAGGTTCAAGTGCAGGGATTTTGTTTCTGACTCCTCAAAACTATTCCATTTCAAAGGCGTACAAGCTCATGTTTCCTTGTACAAACAACATAGCAGAATATGAAGCACTGGTAAATAGAATCACACTGGCTCTAGAATGGAATGTTTCTGAGTTACATGTCCATGGTGACTCTCAACTTGTAATCAACCAAATCAATGATGTATACCAGACCAAGGATAAAAAATCATGCCTTATAAATGAATGGTTGATGACTTTAAGAAATATTTCACTTACATCACATTTCAACAAGTCCCAAGGGTACAGAATAGAGCAGCCGATGCCATGGCTACATTAGCATCCTCACAACAACAAGAGGATGACTTTCGTTATGAGTTCCTGGTGGAAGAAATCCATTTCCCTTTCTACAACTCCCCTGACTCCCAAATGGTTTGTTCAGTCATTGAGAAGGAATCCTCCCGTTATCACCATGTTTACTCTTACTTGCACCATCAGATCATTCCTGATGGACTAACCAAAAATAAAAAATGCAAAAAGACACCTCATCCGCAATGCCTCATGGTATGTTCTTGTCGCTAATGATTTGTACAGGCAAGGATTAGATGGTACTTTTCTTAGATGTCTAGAAAAAGAAGAGTCTAAACATGCGCTGTCTGAAGTCCACAAAGGAATTTGTGGTTCTCATTCTAACGATCTGACTTTGACCCGAAAACTGCTTAGAGCAGGGTATTATTGGCCAGATATGGAGAAAGAAGCTATCAGGTTCGCAAAAAATTGTAAGAAATGTCAGCTACATGGCAATCTTATACACGCTCCAGCAAGGGAGCTCATTACTTTTGTAACACACTGGCCCTTTCAACAATGGGCATTTGATCTAATCGGGCAGATTTAACCCTCATCTTCTAATGGACAGAAGTTCATTATCACAGCTACTGATTATTTTACCAAGTGGGTTGAGGCAGTCCCACATTTAAATTGATTGGACAGCAGGTCTCACTGTTCATTATGAACTACATCATTTGTCGCTATGGTGTACCTTCCTCCATCATCACTGACAATAGAGGTCAATTTAAGAACAACACCATGGATGAGTTGTGTGAAAAATTCAAAATCACACAACGTTGTTCTTCAATCTATTACCCACAAGGTAATGGGTAGGCTAAGGCCTCAAATACAAATTTGTTGAAAATCTTACATCATACAGTTAATAAGTCTGGAAGGGATTGGCACCTGTAGATCAATCCTACATTATGGGCTTACAGAACAAGCATCAGAATGCCTACAGGGGCAACTCCATTTGCACTGGTATATGGGGCAGAACAAGTCTTACCCCTAGATGTAGAAATATCGTCTCTTCTGGTTGCTTTGTGCAGACTTGTACCAGATGAAGAGTATAGAGTTTTGAGATTCCAAGAACTAGAGCTGCTGGATGAACGTCAGAAAGTGGCCTTTGATCACCTCAGAGCTTATTAGAAAAGAATGTCAACATGATACAACAAGAAAGTCAGACCTAGAGAACTTTAGGTGGGCGACCTTGTGTTGAGAGAAAATCCCCACAATCAGTCACATAGAGAACAGAAGGGGAAGTTTGAACCCAACTAGTTGGGTCCTTATATCATTACTACAGCATTTGGCTCTGAAGCCTATCGACTCTCCACACCTGAAGGAGAACCGCTTCGACAGCCCATCAACACTCTCCATCTGAAGAAGTTCTACACCTAAGGCATTCTCAGTGATCAGCACCATGTACATAGTAATGTCCTAAAAAAATATAAAAATTGGAAAAAGTCCTAAAAAATGATCATCTTGGTGAAAACCTAGCAATAGGTGCCTTGATGCATCAATAAAAAAAAATCAAAAAATGAAAAATACAAAAAAAATTGAAAAAGAAGAAAAAGTGCCTTGGTGAAAACCTAGTAAACAGGCGCCATGGTAGCAAAAACAGACTCTCTGCCAAGTAGGTGAAAACCTGGTAAATAGGTGACACTTGTACTCAGAGCTCCATTTATCAATGCTTAGTCTTCTGTGCATAAATGTTGACACACTTCTATGAATCATTCCATCCAAGGTTGCTCAAGAATGAGGCCTCAAATATCGATCCATAGCTCTCTAGTCATGGAGTGTAAAGATATGAAATAGAGGCCCTCAGATTGACATAGTTGTACCTATGCAAGTACACCATGAAACGAGAGATTCAAATGCATGAAAATGAGATCTACTCTTTATGATTGCAATGCTTGAAATGAAATTATTCTAAATGATAACAATGCATGGCTAAATCTATGAAAAGAAATACAAACGCAAGATTAATCTATGAAAATAAACATGAATCTAATCTACATGAATAGCCATGAATGCAAGAAGAACAAGGCAAGAAGAGAGAAGTTGCAATATCCAAGCTTGAGTGCTCAAATCCTCCTCCAAAAT
>MU224951.1:17162937-17176070 GCA_018584345.1 Thuja plicata | reverse complement strand
CGAAACTATCTCCTTGACTGTTATTGCTCTATTTTTTTACACAAGATCACACTCATGGTTATCTTGGATTTGAATACCTTGATACTGTTGTACTCTTGCAACATCAACTGGAAATAACGTTCAGGTCATCTCGGTTGTTGTGCCTCGATGCTTACGTTAGTTTCCCATATCTTATCCGATGAAAGTCATATTCGTATTCTTATGGTCGCAGTGGCACTAGTAAGGATTGTATCAACTCCGATGTTCCAAAAAAATGCTCAATGATGAAAATTTTCAAAGCTCAAGCTCAGTGACTACACATCTTAGGTTGCATCCATGTTAGTTTGCATCTGCATCTGCATAGTATTGAAATCAGCATAATAACTTTATCTCTATCCAATGTGAAGGATTTGAGATTCTTATTGATCACTCTTCTCATTGTCAAGTGGTCATTTGTATTTGAACATGACATCCCTTGCTAAATCAAATGTCTTGATTTTATTTTTAGGATCGAAATCAAAATCTGAATTTGACCACTTGCACAACCAATAGAAATCTCTCATGCTTTTCTTCTAATCAATCCATGTATCTTACTTTTGGTCAATCTCGGTCACACAAGACCTCTCATCAAGTACATATTCCTTCCTAACCACGTGGGACCTCTTTCTAATCAGATCAGTTTCTTCCTAAATTTTCTAATCAATCAAATTTCTTCTCATCACTGGGGCACCTAGCCATATTTCAATTTCGCTCTCGATGGGGCAGGATCAGGACATCAACATTCCAGTGATCACATCCTCAATCAAAACCCCATCGCTTGGGGCATCTCAACTTCATCGCATCAAATCAAGTTGAGATTATCTTAAATCAAAGGCAACCTAATCAATGGTCTTATACAGTGGTGAATACACTCGAAACCATACAAGATCGGTCTTATACAGGCTATTCATTATTGAAACTAGATACATTGATAAAATTGGCTTCATCGCTTCAAATCAAGTCAATTTTCTTGCTAACCAAAATCTCTTAATGGTAATCAGTTTCATCGCTTCAAATCAAACTGGTTATTTGTTCAAACCAATCAAAAAGGTTTAAGAGTTCTTAATAGATGTTCAATTTCATCACTTCAAATCAAACTGAGCATTTTGTTTTATATCTTTTGATTGATCTTCGTCCAATCAAGTTCGAAGTCGGTCTTCTTCTTCAAAAGATTGGTTTCATCGCTTCAAATCAAACTATTATGGGCCTTCTCGCTAACAGGTCTTTTAATCAATGCGTTGATCGCACATCAATTCAAAGAGGGGCAAATGTAATCACCTAAACCCTAGACCCCCAATCTCAACAATTAATCAAGAAACCCTAATCTTGATTATTCTAAGTCCTAAATAAAATAGGCAATTCATCACAGTTGAACTGATCTGACCTAAACCCTAGGTCCTAATTATTCATCATACTAGATTAATTAATTAATTCATAAAATTACATTATATTGGCAAATAAACTTTATACAATTATTTAATTAATATTCTGACATATTAATTAAATAAAAATTACAAAATTGTCAATTAAATAAAAAAGAAATTAAAAACATAAATGTGCATTCAAAATCAATTAGTTTATTAAAAATGCATATGACATCATCAAATTAAGTTGACTGCTTATCAAAATGGAAACAATCCAGTTCCACTCAATTAACTGATTCTCATCTATTTATCATTTTGGAAACATTTCAGTTAACAGAAAACTGAATGTTTCCAAAATAACTGATCAGTCAATTTAGTCAACTGACTCTCTTGGCCAATCAAATCACTTGCACATGGATTGTGCTTCTTCAATCAAATCTGAGCTAGTCTTTTTGTTCGATCTCAACCGTCGATTCAAGAGAGATTTATATAAAAGAGAAACTATTTTCCTTCACAAAGGATTCTAATTTTTTATTAATGTTATTATACTGCATTTTTATGTTAGCATTCTTAGCACTAATCATTTAGCTTTTATTGTTGTTTATTACTTTCAAAGCATGCAAACAATTTAACTTAGAACACACTTTGTTTTGGGCTAAAAATTGAATCTCTCATATTTCAATTTGGTGCTTCTAAAACGAATCTTAATCAGCTTTGGATGAACAACAAATTGCATAATCATTTAGATTAATCATCATTTTACTTTTAGCATATAGCTTTAAATCCTTCGTTTAGGTTAGTGTGTGGTCACTGAGCTTGCAATGATCTGAGAGAAAGCTCATACTCCTGCCTTCTAGAAGGCAACAGGTCGAATCTTTCAGACATGCAGGATGAATAAATCCATATTCATTCATGTATGCAACTGAAGTATAATGACTATGTTGAAGTATACTGCTAAGTAAGAAGACCACTTTTAGCACACACACCACCTACGCTAGGAAAGCCTTTCATTTTGTACATCTCAGCAACAACTACAGCACTAGGGGCACTTCTGGCCCAACTCGATGACAATGGTAAGGAAAGAGCCATCGATTACATTAGCCGCACATTGGTGGGCTATGAGCCTAACTATACACCTATGGAAAAAGCATTCTTAGTAGTGGTTTTTTCCACTCAGAAGCTCTGCCATTACATGCTCAGTCACACTGTCAAGCTTATATCAAAGGTAGATCTACTCAAGTATCTAGTTTCCAAAACAACTCTCACAGGCCGCATGGCTAAATGGGTAATGCTTCTCAGTGAGTTTGGAATCCAGTACATTGACCAAAAAACAATCAAAGGGAAATTTATAGTTGATCAGTTGGAAGAGGCACCATTGGTTGATGCATATCCTTTAGTCATGGAGTTTCCTAATGAGCACTTATGCATGGTAGAAGAACAACCAACCTGGAAGCTATTCTTTGATGGATCATATACATCTCATGGTTCTGGAGCAGGAATCCTCTTCGTCACTTCACAAGGTGACTATATCCTGAAATCATTCAAACTGGGATTTCCCTACACTAAAAATATAGTGGAATATGAGGCATTGGTCACAGGACTCAACATGGCCATCCAATGGAACATCATAGACATTCAGGTCTTTGGTGACTCCCAACTTATTATCAATCAAGTACTAGATGAATTCCAAACCAAGGATGATAAGTTGCTCCCTTACAAAGACATGGTAGACAAAATTAAAGAGCATTTCCTTAATCTACAGATCACACAAGTACCATTCTTGCAGAACAAAGCTACCGATGCAATGGCTACAATCAGATCACTTCTAGAAATTCTGCACAATGCAACATAGTATGAATTCTTAGTCGAGCAACTTCATGCGCCCACATATGAGAGCGATGACATCAATCGGGTTTGTGTCTTGGTTGCACCTCAGTCCCATGGTACCACAACATCCACGCTTATCAAAAAAATAGTATCATATCTCCCCACCTCACAAACACCCAACGCTAGAACCTAATTCGCAAAGTTTCCCGCTACACTATTATGGCTAATACCCTCTATTGTCAAGGCTATCACAACATTCTCTCTAGGTGTCTAGATGAAACTAAAGTTGCCCAGGCATTGCAAGAAGTGCACGCTAGAATCTACGGTGCCCACATGAGTGGCATGGTCTTAGCTAAATAGCTTCTCAGAATTGGGTACTACTGGCCTACTATGGAGCATGATGCTTGTGAATTTGTAAAGAAATGCTTACCTTGTCAGTAACATGCTAATTTGTTACATGCTCCAGTGCAAGAATTGCATCCCATTGTGCCCACCTGGGCATTTTCATGTTGGGGTTTCGACCTCATTGGTAAGATCACCCCCTGTCCTCTAAGGGACATAAATACATCATTACGACCATTGATTACTTCACAAAGTGGGTCGAAGCAATCTCACTCACCCTCACGACAGGCATCCAAATATCCAAGTTTATCCTCTACCATATCATTTGCCGCTTTGGCATCCCATCCACCATCTTCACAGATCATGGAACACCCTTTGAAAACCAGCATGTAGACAATTTGTGCGAGCGCCTCCATATCCATCATCGCTACTCCAGTCCATATTTCCCCCAAGGTAACGGCCAAGCTGAGGCAGCCAAAAAAACCATCCTCAAAATCCTAAAGAAGGTTGTTAATGATACTGGCTGTGACTGGCATCTCCAAATCAACCCTGCCATTTGGGCTTATCGCACTTCATATCGCACTCCCACAGGCACCACTCCATATTCCCTTGTCTACGGTGTTGAATTCGTCTTACCAATCGAGGTTGAACTACCATCACTTAGGGTATCTCTCAAAGACCTAATCACTGATGAAGACTACAGAGTAGCTAGACTCACACAGCTTGATCTACTAGATGAAAAGCGTCAGCAAGCCTGTGATCACCTAGTTGTATATCAGAATTGACTCAAGAGAAGCTATAATAAGAATCCACCCATGCTAGTTCCAGCTAGGGGACTTTGTGCTCAAAGAAAATCAAAAAGTGGGTACTGATCGAAAAAAGAAAGGTAAGTTAGAGGTCACTTGGCAAGGTCCATATATCATCACTGCATCCTTCGGATCTGGGGCATATCAGTTATCTACTCCTGAAGGAGAACCCTTGAATGATCCTATCAATATCATTTATCTCAGGTGCTTCTATGCTTGACAGTTGGTTATTCATTCCAGTCATCTGAAAAATCCATTAAAAAGTATAAAAAGTCCTAAAAAAATCATTATCTTTGTGAAAATATGGTAAACAGACACCTCGATGATAGCAAAAAAAGAAAGAAAAAAAAAAAAACATCAAAAAAGCTCAAACAAAAGTAAAGAGAAATAAATCGTCCAATGGTGAAAACTTGACAATCAAGCGCCTTGGACAAGTATGTGTGGTGAAAACCTGGCAATCAGGTGTCACACATAGTGGGTCATATCATTATCTATCAAAATATCATTCTCCTCCATCTCCCTCATCCAAATCTACTTTTGCCTAATCATTACCTATATTTCCTAGATGTTCCACCATCGCGTGCACCAGTCCGCATCGGTCCTCCTATCCTGTATCCTGAGCTTTTGTACATATCATCATGTATGTAATCATTAGTTCCTTGTTGTATATCTATTATGCTATCCCAATCCCTGATCTTTCCTATCCCTTTAGTTTGTACACATCTTGTTCGTGTTAGTCTAGTCTTGAGTCCGGTCTCGCATATACATATCTCGCGTCCTTGGTCAGTCTCCTTGCAGAAAGTGATCTAGTTGTGTTTCTGACTCCTGTGCTTCAGCAAGTTCCTTTTGATAAAATCTTGGTTCAGTAGTTTGATCTCAACCCATCTTTTGGCCACTCAGTTTAACACAAATCCCATCATTCTAGAATGGGTCCATGACGGATGTATCCTTCCTCACGTTGACCTAAATCCAATCATCTCCATCAACGGGTCTGTGTAGGATGTATCCTTCCTCTCGTCTGACCTAATCACTCACAAATCCAATCACCTGCACCGGGTCCTCGTAGGATGTATCCTTCCTCTTGTTCGACTTGACTGCAATCACAAATCAAATCAATCCAATCATCATCCCATATCGTTGATATCTCTGGAAAAAGATGTCTTGTTGAATTTTTAATCTTGAAATTTGACTTTGGTTCTTGATTATCATTCTTGATTCTTTTGATCGGTTGTTCTCCTCCTCAAGGTTTCCACGATTCTTTATATCATGGTATGTTGCGAATGGATGCGCCTGGGATAGGGAACTTGATATTTTTTTTTTTTGCTTGTGAGTCAGTCGGATATGGCCCTTGCATGTATGCAATCCGTTTGGGTTCACATAGTGCACTTTGGAAATGTCATTTTCTTGTGGGATTTTCCAGCATCATTTCCATCATGGCTCTTCTGGGACTCATGTGTGATGTTGGGGAAACCCCCGCATGTCTATTGTGTCAGTCCTTTGCAACACCAGTGACAAGGCCTCGTGTTCCTAGTAACCTTGGCATGGTCTCTAACATTGCTATATCAAAGTAAGTTCTCAAACTACATGGTGCTATTCCTTCCTGGAATACCCCTCGCTCAAGCTTCAAGAAAAATCCCCCCTTCCACTCCCCAACAAAAGAAATACTATCCTACCAATCAAATCCTACCATCCCAACAATCCTATCCTACACTCAATTATATATCCCAGTATTCTAAGTAATCCTCATCCCTCGTAATCCTCCACACCTAATCCCTGATGCAAACTTGAATCCCACATCACCTACCATCCCCCTCTTCCTCTTTTTCTTTCCCTTTCCTGTCGCTCTTCGTAGTCTTTTCGAGACGCCGCCAAGGCTTCGCTGTTTCTCCCTGCCGCCCTCTCGAGGGGGCATCACCCTAGTCAAATTCTATTCTAATTCTATCCTAATCATCACTCTGGGGCAACTTCGTTACGTACATCAACTTCACATTGTCTATTATTTTAAATGTCTTTGAAATAGCGTTATTCTAACACTATGTTGAAGAGGGGAAAAATGTAAACACCTAAATCTGATTAAACATAGCTAATCACATTTAGTGCCTTCTAGGACATTATCAACTAAATAATCAGTCATTGCCTAATTGATTTATGTTATCCTACTAGTCTTATTAATTCATTTAATTGACTATAGCCTGATTTATTATTAAATGACAACCAATGGCCTAATGATTAATTAAATCCCTTTTCCCCTATTATATTGAATGAATGTATTTATTCATTTAACTTAATTCATATTATCCTATTTTCCTCAACTTGTGATTTAAATAGTTAAATCTATTCTATTTAAGCACATGGCTTCATAACCTTAACCCCTAACCTAACCAATCTCAAACATCTAACCCTAAGTTCAAACCCATCCCAACCCCTTAACACATGTTAATCCTTCTTCATTAGCTAATTAACCCTAATCAACTAATTAACCCCTCCATTCATTCTCTCTCCTCCCATCACCATCTCCCTAATCACCTATCTTAAACCCTAACCCTAATCCTAAACTCTCCCTAAGCTTGTCACAATCCTAATCAATTCAACCCCTTTCCCAAAGTCAAACTTCTCAAGCCATCTCTTATCCCCTCACCCATACCTCATTAAGACCCTCATTAATGCCTCATTAATGCTCTTACACTCTCCATTAATGCTCTTAAAACCCTCATTACTCACCCTATCTCTAAGAGTCTTCTCTTATCCCTTTTGCACATGGACCAAAATGGTCACATTCATTTCCCCTCACATCCTCTCTCCTTATGACACTTGTCACAATGAGAGGCACTTAAAGAAGCACAATTCTTGTGCTCTCTTCTAGGTGCATTTGAGCCCCTCTTCAGGTTTGCATCCTGACCACTCATTTTGAGTCCATTTTCCTATAAGTAGAACCTCTTCCCTTCACAAATATATCCAATTTGAAGAACCCATCTTGAAGCTTGAAGCATATCAAATCTTGAGCACACATCCATAAGCATGGACACATCAAAAGATCAAAAGGGAGCTTGGATCAGTTTTTAGGGAGGTTTGCACTTCCTTAATTTCTTATTGTTTTAAGTTTTCTTTTATGTCTAATCATGTATGTAGTCTTGGTCTTTTAGGTTATTGAATGTTTTAATCTGATTATTATGCTCCTTTTATAACTGATTTTCCATAGCTCACAGATATGCAAGGGGAAACTGACTAGGAGACTAAGGCTAAAGAAGTAGATGCAAAAATTCAAACAAAATAGAGCTATTATGAAAGAACTAATGAGGAACAAGATTTTGAATACATATGTCTGATGAGGAGTTGGAAGACTATGAAGAAGGAGAAATTATTCTAAAGCCTCTAGAAGAATAGATAATGACTCCAGATTTGGTTATTATTGGTTATACAAATTTTTTGAATATCATAGGAAATGAAGAAAAGATTTGCATGAATCTTTGGCTTTGCTAGGGTTTGGTACAACTAGCTCTAAAACTCCACATAAGAGATTAGAGGATGCTTTAGAAGAAGATTGGACTCAATAGAAAACAAAATAAGAAGAAAATTGACGTTGGAGGTGAAAACAAACAAGGTAGGCTCTCTCAAAGAGATACTCAAGTTCGGGATACAATCCAAGATGTTGAGATTAGGGAATAGAAGGCCTTGGATAGTCTTTTAGGGGATAAAAACAAAAAGAGATAATTTAAGGAGGATTGAGCTTCTCTTATTAGTATCAATGTGGTATTGTCTCAATGTTTATCACAAGAATTTTGTCTTGGAATATTTGTGGGTTAAATAGCCATTTCAAACGCTATTTATTGAAGGGTTATTTAATGGATTTGAAAGTGGATATCATGTTAATTCAAGAAACAAAAATGAAGGAATTAACTTTTGATAAGATCATAAATTTTTTTTGGCCTAAAGGGTTTTAATGGGTCCTAAGGGGTTGTAATGGGTCCTAAGGGTTCGTAGGACCACGTAGAACCCATTAAAACCCCTTACGAAACATTAGTACACATTAGAACATATTAGAGCCCATTAGTGTGTCCTACGATGATTAATGTGTTCTGAGGGGTCTTAAGAGACACTAATGTGTCCTAATGTGTCCTAAGGGGTCGTAATGGGTCCTAAAGAGTGTCCTACGACCCATTATGACCCCTTATGATACATTAGAACCACTTTGAACCCTAAAGAGTGTCCTACGATGATTAACTCTCTCTCTCTCTCTCTCTCTCATGGTTAATCATACATGTCAATTATCAAACTAACCATAGCATAAATAATACAATGAAAAATAATCCTTAAATAATCATGCACAAGTCAAGGGCTTAAGGTTACAATCAATACTCCACTGAGAATCATGTTGAAGACAATGTGTTGATTCCTGAAATTTGGCTAAGTCTGAAATTTCCTAAAAACCCTCAAAATCTAGAATCTTTATCTTAACTCCTATGAAGTTAAAACCACTCTCAAACATCCTGAAAATATATAATAAAATGTAACTTAAGTATAAGAAAGGAATATACATAAAATGTAATTATAGCGTGTACGCACAATAGCGAGTACGTGCTTTGAAATACATTGGAATTTACCAAGCCTGAGGCTTGGATTTGCCTTGGAGATCCAACCCAAAGGCTTGGAGGATTCAAACAAGTTTGAGACGTGTTTTCCAACAAACATACAAAAAATTCACATTTTTCTTGTGTGCTCCCTGTCAGGTTTGCACGTGGTTCAATAATGATAAAATCAGATGAAATGATATTAAAGATCTCTCTGTTAGCTATCTAGCCATATAATTTATTTTGAATTTTGATTATGTTAAGATTTTCATCTCTAATTTAGTTTGTATGTATGTCTGATTTTTGTCAAAAACCAATGTGTATTATTTTGGGCTTAGATTTTGGCTCATTCCTCAAATTTTGAAACAAGTTACATTTTCAAAAACTAGACTCCATTCTACACACTTTTAAAAAAAGAAGTTTTGATTTTCGATTTGTTTTCAATGATTTCTAGGGGGCACAAAGAAATTTCATGTTTTCAGGATGTGTCCACTTCGGAAATTCCCAAAAAATCACAATTTCATCAAAAAATTAGTAGAAAAATCTGGGATAAACTAGGTGGTGTTAGCTAACTTCTCACTGGAGCAATTAAATTTTTTTACAAAAAACGTTAACAATTTAGGGGGAGCACACCAGACGCTATGTTATGTTTTTTCATAAAAATGAGGACCGCTTTTTGTGCTCCCCCTTTTTTAGGGCCTTAATCTCCACCATTTCTAAAATAAATTAGTATTTTAGAAACTAGATTCAGAGTAGAACAACTCTTGTTCTTATCATATTTTGAAATTTTGAGTCTAACTATCCTCAATTTCTTGTTGAACTTCAGAGTTTGCTTATTTCAGAAAAAAAAAAAGGTGGCATCTTATACCCCCTTTTTGTTCCCCCATCTTTGTGCACTTACCCAAATATTACCTCAAATGTGAAACTCTTGGTTTTAAGTCTCACATAAGGCTTGTTGTTGCTAAAATATGTTAATGCATACCTTCATAATGGAGAAACACATCATGATTGATCATGATTGTTGTAACAAAGATGTAGAGTTGAATGCCTTTTGCTCCTTGATTGCAAATTTGTGCTCAATTACCTTGAACATGCTTGATTGAATGTTCAAAGATGACAATTGATTTTAGGTAATGTCTAAAATGAGACAGGGAGTTGTATTTACATGCAACTTACACCATTTTGGATTTAATATTTGTAGAGAGTTCACATTTGAGGGCAGTTTCCTACTACTTACAAAGGCGATATTCATATTTTAAATTTTGGCGCCAAAACACTTAGACAAGGGTGTCAAGTGCCCTAGTCCTAGCATTTTGAGTCTAAAAAAAGTTCGTGAATAAGGGAATTCATCATGTTAACAGAAACAATCCTAAAACTAAGCATAATTAGACATAAATTAAATACATATTAGGCACAATCACCGAAGTGGGTCCAAATTAAGTATGAAATTGTAAGGGATATAATTTAGTACACTACATTTAGCCCCCACTTAAGTAGGAGTATGAACTTACACTCAAACTCTCAATAAATCACGGAGTAGCCAAAGATTCTTTCCAACTTGAGATATCAAAGAGATAAGATGAAACCAAGCTTGGTAAGGTGGTATCCCCCAATACGTAGGATATCATCAATCTACAATATCAAGATAAAAAGGCAAGTACAAAGTGAGCATGGAGAATGCAAAAAATAAAGGTATAGCATCTAGGACTAGTAATTGAGCCTCACATCATTGTCTTTTAAGATTTTGTAAATAGGGTATGATTTTTATTGAGAAAAATAGATTTGCAAAAGAAGGGATTTATGTTGAGGGTCCTATATGTGACATTTTCCCTAATCATCCTTTTACCTCACCATGTTCATACCCCCTCTCCCAAAAAAAACCTTACCACACATGACTATTTTGTTTATGTGGAGGGAGAATAAAAAGAAAGATACCATTATTTTGATTTCCCTCTCATACGAGGGTCTATAGAGACATCTAATATATTAGCATCCCTTTAGTGACGCACATGGTCTTTGGACAAACCGAGAGAAAAAAAAATTATATTTTCAAAACTTCGAAGTATAGTTCCATACAAGTTTTCCTCACATATAAAGAGGGTTGGAATAGTCACTTCATATGTATATCTAGTGGTCTATTTTGTGTGTCACACTTCAATTGGTTGCTAGTTATCAAGTCTAGAATGAGCAAGATATGCTAGTCTCATCACTCTTATTTCACTTACTACACCTACTCTTCTATATGAGGCTAAAAGATGTAGGCCTTTCTTTTAGAAAATTTATCAAAATTTAATTGAAAATTTTCTTTGTGCAAAGCAAGCATCTTCATGGTAAAAAATCAGTTCTACATAACATCATTCTTGATGAATTTGGTACAATCCACTCCTTATTGTTGTTATCTTTCAAATGGCAACTATTATACATAGGATTAATGAATGATTAATAATTTGGATGATTTTTTAAATATATTCATATGAAGCATTCAAATCCTCTATAAAACTAGCATAATTTGGATTTACTTTGGTTTATACTTCAAGAGCTCTACTTTGCTAGACCTTGTAGGAATTAACAAGGTTAAAATTGTCCTACACAATCTTTCCTAGTTCTTTCTACATGAGAATAAATAGGAATACTATCTTCATTTTAAGGATAGAAACATCCATTCACGAGGGTACACTTATGTACCCTCTTTAATTGCGTAATAATTGGTGCATTTTGTATAGTTCAAAGTTTGTTCATAGTCCCTCTACATTGAGATCAGTCACCAGAATCTTCAAATACACTATATTTTTCAGATTTGTTGATGGAGCCTCGAATGAAGGATCATTTTGTTTTTAGATATTTTCCTTAACTGTAGAACTAGGAGGTGACTCTTTTACCTCTTTAGACACTCGTACAATTCTCTTTAGAGACTTCATGGCTTATGAGAATTGAAAATGCTTGACTCTTTTCTTTTGAGAGATGTTTGATCTATTAGAGTAGTCATAGTATAGCTAATAATTAATTCATTTAATTATTAGTCTATTTACTCTATGCTTAAGTTATACTTAGGCAGCTTTATAATTCTTTAGGGTTTTCTCCTTTAGGGTTTCGTGATTCCTTTTATAAGAATTCACTTCTTTGCATTTGATTAAGGAGATTATTGTATTCAGTATTGTTGTTAATAGAAGCTTTATTCTTGCAACATGGATTTCATGTCTCTGGCCTTTTGGCCGCCATAGCTTTCTGTCTTTTGCTTCTTTCTTGTAATAGTCGTGCATGCAGGTGTTCTTGAGAGATTAGCTTTCAGCCTAATCTAACATGGTATCAGAGCTCTCCTGCTGCTTGCTGTTCTCTTTTGTTTGAAGCAAGCTCATCGCAGCACAGAGGGTTTCAGAAGCTTTTTCGGTGTTTTCTATTGGATCTGGGGGGTCTTTATTTTTTGAGGCACTTTGGACCAAACCGACCTCATGGTTGCGTCCAGAAGGCCCAAAAACCCCAGAATCCATATAAGGCACGTCCATTTTGGACATCGGATCCTCGGGGAGAAATTTCTTGGCCTTGCAGGGCCGTACGGACACGCTTTTCGAGAAAAAAATTAAAAACTTCCTTTCACTCCTTTGCATTGGAGTCATGGTGGTTTGTTTTTGCCTTCTGGGGGTCATACCTGGCTCATCCGGACTCCATTTTTGGCAAACCAGATATCGTCGGAAAGCTGGTTCAGTGAACTATTCAGTTGCAGAGGTCTTTTTTTCCAGATTCTGCTCCAGGTTTTCTCTCCTCCGAGTTTGGCAGTTTATGCACTCTGTGGATTGTTTGGTTCTACAGGTCCTGGGATCTCTTCTACTGTACTTCTGGCTCACTCTCTTTCTGACTTCTGAGCTTGTATGCTTCTTTTGATGCATCTTTATTCTGTAAACGCACTAAGATAAAGTGCCTACTTTTGTATATCTGGGATCTTGTACACCTTGTGTGTTTTTGTACTCGCACTCAGTTATAAAGTGTCATGGGGGGTTATGATGATTATGTCATTTTAGGCGCATCCACCTTTGTCAAGTGAGCGTACCTTCCACGACATTAGCACATGCTGTGTGTCGGTGACACCGCCCTTTATCCTGTGTCTGTACTTCTGTTGCACTGTTGGTGTTCCTGGTTCTTCTTCTACAGACGTTTCTGGCATTGCATTTCAGTGTTCCTGTCACCTCTCCCTGTTCAGCATTATGGTGGGG
>MU224951.1:17152496-17162887 GCA_018584345.1 Thuja plicata | reverse complement strand
ATTGATCAACTCTTCAGACATTGTCTTCTCTACCTGGTCATGCACTTCAGTGGGGGTTCCAGCAGTCTCTTCTGACAGAGTTTTCAGCTACATGCTTCGGAGATGCTTCTTGCTCATTCTTGTTCCTCTCTCCGGGACTTTCCCTAGATTGAAGGCTTAGTTTCCTTTATCTAGTTTATTTCTTGTTTTGGGTACCTGATCAGGCCTTGTTGTCAGGACCCATCTTTCCTGCTTTCTGCAGTAGTCTTTAGCTATTTTGCTTCTCCCTATGTTACACTTAAGGGGGTGTTAGAGTAGTCATAGTATAGCTAATAATTAATTCATTTAATTATTAGTCTATTTACTCTATGCTTAAGTTATACTTAGGCAGTTTTATAATTCTTTAGGGTTTTCTCCTTTAGGGTTTCGTGATTCCTTTTATAAGGATTCACTTCTTTGCATTTGATTAAGGAGATTATTGTATTCAGTATTGTTGTTAATAGAAGTTTTATTCTTGCAACATGGATTTCATGTCTCTGGCCTTTTGGCCGCCATAGCTTTCTGTCTTTTGCTTCTTTCTTGTAACAGTCATGTATGCAGGTGTTCTTGGGAGATTAGCTTTCAGCCTAATCTAACATGATCTTTAACAAGGTTTGACTAAAGAGTTTGCTTCCATAATGCTCTATACTTGAAGGATTGCTTCTTTTCATTAATCTTGTTTCTTCCTTATTGGAGTGGAAAAGATTTCATGAATTCTTATAGATATGATAAGAAATGTGAGGCATTGAAGAATATGTTGAAGCTGCACTTACACCTCTAATCCTTATTTTTCATTTACTTTACAGTCCCATGGGTCAGTTTGCCCTTTCATGGACATTAATGTCAATATTTTATTTCTCTTATATGAATGGGAATTGGGAGCTTATAATCATGCTAAATTGGACTGACTGGAACTTCAGGTTCACGTGTCAATGCCCTTTAATTTGTATAGGCCTAAATACAATCAAAATGCAAGCAGCTAACTAGGATCTAACATGAGAAGACTCGCACAATATGCACTTGGGCCTCCAACTAAAACACAAAGGATTCTTGAAAAATTGAACTGTACCATTATTTTCTACACTACATAAATATCAAACTATTCAATATATAAATCAAAATGCATTCTCATTCAAAATGAGAAGAAAGCATCAAAGCTTGTTGGTTATTTAGTCATCAAATACATGGTAAGCAATTTCTCTAGGGTACTCGAGAATCTGAGACTGCATGTTACCTTCCTACAAAATGGATAATTTTCTCCACAAAACTCATCCCACTTATTGGGCTTCCTTTGGTTCATTGCAAATCAACAGATATAGCAACTTATCTCATATGGCAACTTAAGGCTTAGATTGGACCTCCTTACGGGCAATGCAAATGGAACAGTCTATAGCTGATGGTCAACTTGAGTTTGTTACCCAATTTATTGTTTAGAAAATAATAGTACAATTTTTTTTTGAAGGTGAGCAGTCTAAATGAGCTATTTGAGGAGGAAAGCCTTTACAAAATAGCGGGTTTTTTTATCAAAATCTACAACAGAAGGACTTACAATAAAAAGAACTTGAAATTTGTTAACGATGTTGTTCTTGATCCCATAAACTGATGGTCTCGTGGATGTCATTAAAACTCATTTATTCATTCTTTCATTCAGATATAAAACACTAAAATAGACACTTAAAGCAGTTCCTAAATTGAACCTTTGAATATCACACAAATGAAGGAACCAAACTAAAATCAACTTTGTAAGTAAAAGAATACAAGGAAAACTCATTTAGAACAAGATGGCAACTTGTAATTCAATATGAGGCATTTATTTTCTGGTGTAGAAGCAATAATGAAGATATGTAAAGTTCATACATAGTAATCCACTGCAGGTCACTCACTCTTCCTCCTTAAGTGTCCTAAGTCCAAGCATACTAATCAAAGCTACGGTGTAGAAGCAACAATGAAGATATGTAAAGTTCATACATAGTAATCCACTGCAGGCCACTCACTCTTCCTCCTTAAGTGTCCTAAGTCCAAGCATACTAATCAAAGCTATGGAATAATATTAGAAGCCTTCATTTTGTCAATCCATGATAGGAAGGAAGTTTCAGTATTACGAAACCCAAAGAAACCGTGTTCCTTGCTTTTGTTCATGCTATTTGCACACTCAAAGGGGGCATTTAGTACATGGTCTGCAAACCACCAGTTTCCAACTTCTTCAACCTTAGTGGGTTGTAAATTATTTTCTTTCACAATTGCATCCCAAACAGGACCTTTGTCTTTCATTGCTTCAGCGAGGCTAAAACCTTCCCCCTCATATGATAGCACTTCCAGTTTAAATTTCTCTGCCATTAATTTCCACAGCCTTTTCCATTTAAACACATCTCCATTAACACAATTGAAGGCCTTATTCTTGGCGTAAGGGTCTGTTGCAGCCCAAATTTCTTGCTCTGCAATCAATTCAGCATCAGATGCATCCACAAATAGTTCCCATGCATTTTTATTGCCTGGGTATTTCAAAGGAAGCCCCTCATGTTTGCAAATGACAGCATAGACACACAAGGTACTAATGACGTTCATCAAGCTCCATGGAGAGAACCCAACTATGGCTGCTGGGCGGTGAATGGACCAAGTTAACCTCTCTTTCTTTTTAGCAGCATCAAATAGTATATCTTCAAGAATATAGTAGAAATTAGGCCCAGGCAGCCGTGGAAGCTCTTCATGGAAGGGTGGTTCATGAGGCTGAATATTTCTGTTCCTGGAGATACGATCAAATGGGCCTATGTAATGTTTCCTGCCAGTTTGAAGACATATGTGCTCAAGATTTTCAGCATTAGGCAGTAGCGCATCTAAAACATTAGTAAACATTCTTCCATTGTCTTCACAATTCTGCTCCTCTGTCTGTCTACTAACCCAACAAACCCAAAAAAGTGTAGTTACATCCTTCAAGGCAGAAACCTTTTTTAGGGTTTCTTCTCTGTTTAACACATCACATTGGATGTAATGTACTGTAGTATCTGCAGACCAATTTGGCTTAGGCCTCCTGGCAACACCATAAACTTTCCAAGGTCCACCAGGAGTGTCAACCAAAGGCAAGATTTCTGCCAAGCTATTGCCGACGATTCCTGTGACTCCTATTACCAAAGCTACTCTTTGCTTCTCAGACCTCACTTCTGAGCTCTCAACATTTTTCTCAACTTTCCTCTGCATGCAAAGCAAAAGTCAGGAAACCAACATTGCCAGGCAACAAAGACAGTTTTTTAATGAGAAGTTGCTTAAATGGTGCACTGCTATTTTTTTATGAGAAGTTCAATTCTACTGATAAAATAAGACAGTTTCGAGCAGAAACAGGACAAACTTCACCAACAAGAAGGAAACAACAATATCTTGGTTATCTCCACATTATCATCTTTAACCCTAGAGATTAAAACATGATATGCAAAACAAGGTCAAAGATATCGGGATTAGTTTTTCAAATTGAACCACTATATAATTTGTATTTTTTTTTATGACTGATTATGGTGCAGCAAGCAACTATGTATCCCTAGATTCTTTTCAGTGATTAAACCAAACTGTTCAATCCCTATAAAATAAAGCTTGTACCAACAGATTTTGACTCTATCCTACCAGCTGTCACCTAATTGGGTAGAGAAAACCCTCTTGCAAAGTAGGTAGGGGTAAGATTATTTGTCATCTAGATATTTATTTGCAGGGTGAGTTGCAACCCACAAGTCTTCATGATTGTTTCCAGTGCCTACTTTCTATAGCACCTGTTTGAGGTAATCAGCAGCCACATTTTGATACGAACCCATATAAGAAAGGGGTTAGAATTTGAGCCCAATTAGGTAGGGAAAGTAGAGCTAGGCTGATTACTCCTCAGACCAGGTGTATCCCTAGTTCATCAGGATCAGCTACCCCCAGTAATGACTGCTAGGAGGAGTATCATCTGTTTGAATTCCAATCATCCGTTGTGGCCAAGTTGTAAATTCGTTCGTTCCAATTAAGTGCAGGTCAACTATGGAGAGTAGCAAACATTCAACCGCAGTTTTCTCTTTCTCACGATTCCTTCCAACCTCATTTTGCACAGACAGGCTCAACCAAGTATCAGGTTCCATTACAGAAAAAAGAATCAGTCGATTTCATAGTTGCTTGCTACATTATGTTACCCTAAGGTAAAAAATTACAGCTAAGAGAAATGGACATCTAAAATGCTCAAAGTTCTACCGAGTTTCTTGACGGGGAAGCGGGAATGGGTTCCAGGGACGGGGGACCAAGGGCATGAATTTGGGGATGGCAAGGGAACGGTTGGGGATGTTGGCAGAGCGGCTGTGGGTGCTGCTGTTGATATAAAAATTAAGGTGAATTAAAATCTTTTAGGCAAAATTTGCAATATAACATCTCTGTGAGTGCCCCCATTAAAGGCAAACTATTTTAACTAAGTTAAACAAGCAACCCAGCAACATCCCAGCAGAAGTGGCAGAGGTGGCAGTTCAATGGGAGGACATTTCCCCAAAGTTCTCAATTCTACAGGAGATGCGAGGTTTTTTGGGGACTCATCCCCTTGGAACAATGAATTATTTTAAATTTTTACCCTAAGTATAATAAATTGCAAACGAAAATATGAGGATATCTAAAATTCTTACCCCTCCAGGGCCAATGGAACCTGTGCATGAGAACAAACTCATTATGAGAGATTCAACAAAATGTCCCCAATTGCCAATCTGCTCATCTGCCATAACAAAAATTCCATCCAATCACTAAAGAGAGGAAATCAGAGCTCACAATAACCAATGAATTTCTCTACACCAGTTCATCTACTTGAACTCAGAAACAAAGCTTTGACTATCTAATGCCGTGGATGTTAAGGAGAAAACCTAGAGTTCCCAATTATAAAATGAAATTATATCCAGATTAGGAACCCAAAAGATGACTCTTCTATGTTCTTGTTGGTCCATAACCTGACTAACCCAAGCATGAGCAAAGACTGGCAATCACACCCATTGTGAAAAGAAATGAATTTTAATTGCTATAAACATTACTAATTCAAATTTCAGATAAAGAACACAAATAAAACATACGCCAGTACAGTTACAGTGTAAGTCAGATTCCGTAGTTCTTACCACGAAAGGAAGGACTTGAAATAGAAAAGATATTGCAGGTCGATTCAGAACCGGCATAGATTCTGCATTTTAAAGTACCGTATAACTGTTTTAGAACGCTAAGGTTCAGATGTCAATGAACTGTACTCTGTCATTGAGGTATAAGAAGTATTTAGTATTACTGGGGGCGGCTAAGACAACTGTGGATTGATTCTTATTGGTTCCTGCCTTATCAGTGACTATAGTGATCAATATAGTCAATTAATGGAATGGACTAGACGATTTATACTAATTAATTTAATTATGAAGAAAATATATATATATATATATATATTTTAAGTAATAATAATAACATGTTTAGTCTAATTAAATAAGTGATCGGTTAGGAAACAATTAATTAAAATAATATAATTAGTTAGATAATAGAATTTAAATGCATATTAATTAATTAGATGTGTACTTCATTCTAGTGTCCTAATCAATGATGTTGATGTTGTTTAAAAAGGACGTGGCTATCTTCATGTAAAATGTACTATTGACCAAATTTCAAAAAATGGAAAACACAATGGATTTTCGTGAAATTTTTCAGTATTTGTTCTTCATGATCTGCATATTTTGTGGTGGAAAACCACAAAAAAAAAAACCATTGTGTTTTCGTGATTCACCACTATTAAATAATTAAATATTCATCACAACCATAAATTGTATGCATACTATAACACAACAATCTACATTGGGAAACCCCTTCTAGGAGAAAAATCTCATACTATAAAAGTCACTCGATATATTATTTAGAAATCAATAAAATATAATATTATTACAACACAAGCTTCTCAAAAGAGTATCACCAATTAGAGATCTAGATGTAATTCATCAACTATAAGACTCTTACACACAACCTCCATCTCACACACCTAATTTATAGGAGATACAATATATGAAAATGTCAAACAATATTATAAAATTGTAGGCTAAAACCACCCAAAAAGTGGCATCCAACTTATCTTCAATCCAAGATGTCCAATGATGTGTCGAAACACACACCAACACAAGCAACTCACTTTCATATCTCATGTGTGTCCAACATGTTTTTATATTTTTCATTCCAGGAGACCCAACTTCAAGGGACCATAACTTTTCATTTGGCAATCTAATTGATAAACAATTTGAAGTGTCAAAAAGATCATGAAGTGTTCTATCAAGCTATAACCCACTACATTAGTTACAACTATTTTCAGACCATTTTGAAGCCTTTGAAAGCCATCAAAATTGATTTCAAAACTTTCATTTGCGACTTTTCAAAATAAGAACTTTAATATCTTTAAATCTAAACATGATCTTGCAATGAAAATTTATCGACTTGCTAATTTAGTCAATTTATAGCTTTAGAAAAACTTTTGGGCCAATCTATGCTCAAATGTAAACTTGTAGCATCATAAATTGTATCCCTATACATTTTATGCTTACATAGGTCTCATTTTAGCAAGTGTGGCCTCCATATATTTATGCTTATCACACCTCGATTTCATGCATATTTTTGGCATCCTCGTATCAAATTAGACTCTCTGACCCAAATTTGAGCCCTTTTTTAGTGATTAAGGGTGGATGGGTGGGCCAGGGGCGAGTTGGGTCACCCCTAACCTAAGAGTTTCCCTTGACCCTGAAAATTGACCCCAAATTTGAATTGTGTAATGATCTTTTGATTTTAGTGGGATACCCAAATTCATGTTGATCTCCTTCAAGTTGAGCCCCAAAATGGCTTGGAGAGGTATATAAACAAGGTTACCTCCCTCATTTTGGGATCCATACATACGCATTCATTCAACTCCAAGCATTCATCATCTCAAGAATCTAAGAAGCAATCAAGCATTCAAGACATTTCATATCACCATATATTTCATTGTGGCAAGCTTCAATAACCTTCATATTGATGCACCATAACTGATTGAATGTTTGAAAATGATAAGTTGATGATCACCGAGCTGCAAAAGTGAATGCAAGACAATAAATCGGTTAATGTATTGTATTGTCATTGATGTCAACTTGATATAATCTGATTGTTCATATACATATTGTCATAGACTTCGAGAGCTAAAGAGACAAAGTTTATGTTGTTGGTAAAACATAAAAGTTCTGTATACACCGAGTGACACTAAACACTGACGGACGATGCACATCGACGGACAGTGAACACGGAGCAGTTCACAGTGTATACCAAGCACCGCAGTAACCAAGCATAACTGAAGTTGTCACCGAGCACAACTGGAGTCAATGGCCCAGCTAACTAGAGTTTATCACCAATTAGAACTGAAGTTCAAGAATGACAAAACACTTAGCTGGTAGGAACTATATTTAGACTGATTGATTGCTTTATTATTAACGATCAGTTGAACTAAAGCAAAGAGGGAGATTTAAAGCATGTTTTATTCCCAGCTATCATGGAGAGATTTGCAAAATAAAACTGAAGGAGAGCTTTACAAATTAAAGCAAGCATGGCGAGATTTACGGATCAAGAAGTGATCTACGACAAAAACAAGGAGATTGAGCGGCTAATCATGTCTATATAAAGAGACAAGTAATTCATTATGAAGAGAGGAATATTGAATATAATTATGGTGAAGATAGAAGTCTTCATACAGATCTGATCATATAGGCTGAAGAACAGAGCCAAAGAATTCTGCAAACACCGAGCAATAGAGGACAGAGCATTCACCGAGCAGAAAGAAGAAAGAAAGAGACCAAAGGAATTGAAGAGAATATTGATCATAGAGGTATTATTGGACTAACAATAGATTTGAATATCTGCAAGTTAAAGTTGTATTTTTGAACAGATCACTTACTGTATCAGTTTAACCATTGATTTAGAAAATCTCTTAACCGAGTGGGATTTAACCATCCTTATTGTATTGAGATACTCAAGAGTATCAAAAGGTTTTCTTGTTGACATCATAGTAAATGCTAGGTCAAAAGACAAACTGTTAGTTTTGAATCCTCTAACAAGGTCACACTTAATAGTGTGTTTGTAACCTTTAACAGGGTTGGCTCTTCACCGAGCTCACTTCAGAAGAGTGAAAATTTTGGGTTACCAGTCCCAAGTGGTTTTTCCCTTAACAGGGTTTCCACATTAAAATCTATGTGTCAAATGTGTATTTATTTCATTGCATTGATATTTTTCTTTACACATTATTGATATTGGATTGGTCAGTAAACACTAAGTTTAATTTGTTGCTATTCGGTAAAGCTTAGAAAAGATAAACAATATATCTTACGGAGCAGTATATATTTGTTAAAGTTACATAAGGCATACATCTTGATGGACTAAAAGATAACTGAGGATATTATATTTGAGATATAAGTTTAGGTTGGATCTTTTGGAATTTTTTTAAGGCCACTAATTCACCCCCTCCCCCCTCAGTTACTCTAACAATTGGTATCAGAGCTTTGGTGCTTGGAAGAGAGTTTAAAAACTTAAGCTAAAGATCACAAGATAAGTAAAAGGGATGTGCCTAAGTTGAATAAAGATGACTTTGCATCATGGCAAAGCAGGATAAGACTTCATCTATCAGGTATTGGAAATTATGTCACACAACACTTGGATACCGAATATGTTGCACCTACTAGACCTCTTATTGTTGATCAATTAAGAGAGAAACATGAACATAGTTCTATGATGATAGAACTTGCTTCTTCACTATCTGATGTTGAATTTTAAGATGTCAAATATTGCACCTCTGTAAAGAAAATGTGGGAAAAACTCAAGCTAGTACATGGAGGAGATGCAAATGTGCTAAGAGCTAAAGTTGAAAGCCTAAGAGGAAAGTTTGATGACCTAAAAATGAAAGAAGAGAGAACATCACTCAGTACAGTGACAGAATCAAAGAAGTTGTAAATGCTATCTGAGGACTAGGAGGAGTACTTGAGGAAGAAACTGTTGTAAGTAAAATTATGAGAACCTTACTACCTGTTTATGCTATTAGAGTATCTGTAATTCAAGAAATGAGAGTAACAGCTAGTAACAATGTTACTCTTGATAGTTTGATTGGTAGACTTATTTCATTTGAGATGAACAACTATGACAACAGTGTCTTACCAACTATTGAGTCTGCATTCAAATCTTATCTAAAAATAAGAAAATCTAGTAACAAACACACTATGATAAATGATAGTGATAGTGATAGTGATGAATAATAACTTGATGAACTTGAATCACTAATGGCTATAAGATTACATAGAGGTAAAGGAAGATACAAAGGTAAATTACCATTGGTCTGCTTTAATTGCAAAGAAATTGGACATTTTGCTGCTAGATCCCCTAACAAGAGAAAGGATGAAAGAAACAATGACAAATCTTATGAAAATAAGTTTAACAGAAGTGATGACCGAGACTACAGAAGCAACCGATGCTCTGATAGAAGAGATAACCGAGAATACAAAGACAAAGGCAAGAAGGCTTGCTACCTGGTTGAGAACAAAGCTAAAAATTGTACTACTGATGAAGATGAAGATGTTGAGGTAGTATTTGTTTCTATTAAGGATGATTCAAAAGAAGAAGAAAGGTATGTTGAAACTGCACTCATATCTAAAGTTAGCGAAAATGATGTCTGGATTATTGATAGTGGTTGTACTCATCACATGACTGTAGATAAAGAAAAGTTTGAAACTTTTGAATATTATAATGGTGGATCAGTTAGGATGGGTAATGACTCACCTTTCCTAGTTGAAGGAAAAGGAAACATCATGTTGAATAATATGATCAGATGTTAAAATGCATATTGGGTGAAAGGACTTAACTATAATTTATTGAGTGTTTCACAGCTGAACAACACAGGACACCGAGTTTCATTTGAGAACAAAAATGCAAAGATCTATAATGGAACAGGAAAGTTGATCGGTACTGGTGAAAAAGCAAAAGGTAATCTATTTTATCTTGACAATATTGAGACCACTTGTTTATTGGATAGAAATGAAGATGTTTGGTTGTGGTATAAAATGGTATGTCATGTGAATTTTGACAACATGGTTAAGATAAGTAAGAAAAGAAAAGTAAGAGGCTTATCGAGTATTTCAAAGCCCGACCATATTATGTGCAAGAATTGTCAAAAAGGAAAAATGACAAAGTCTCGTTTCCAGAGAAAAACCTACACATCTAATGTTATTCTAGAGTTAGTCCATACTGACTTATGTGGACCAATGAGAACAAAGAGCTATTATGGTGATAAATACTTTATTCTATTTGTTGATGACTGTTAGTAATAACTGAGAGGGGGGGGGGGTGAATCAGTGGCCTCA
>MU224951.1:17076491-17132661 GCA_018584345.1 Thuja plicata | reverse complement strand
AGTGCAGATTCAGATACCCTTTTCAAAAAACTATCAGGATCCAGAAATAGGTTTTTTGTCAGAGATTTTTAGGTGAGAATCGGAGGTCGATATTGCCCTAGGCCAGAATCAAAAGTTATGGGTCAAAGGTGACATTGACTTTAGGGTAAAAATTGGAACTGAGCTAGATCATAAAATGATTTCTGGGTTTTTTTTGTCTCTGTGTTTCTATTCTAGATCCGATTGCAGATTTTCCAGAAACTTAGTGCAGACCCCCGAAAACAACATTCTTCATATCTGTAGCATTTTGAGGTTAGTACTTTTCTCCTATTCATTTCAATTAAATTTTATAATCTTCCTAAATCTATTTCACACATTCTTTTCTATAAAATGGAATCTAAGGTCTTCCTCTTTAATCTAATTTCCAATCGATTGATTCATTTATGCATTGATCCTTCCTTTGGGGTTAATCAATTTGGATCCTTCCTTTGTGTATTTAAGGATAAAAGGAACATCTTATCCCCCCCCTTACATTTCAATACACATTCTAGTTTCAAATGTAACACATCTTCATACTATACATTTTCTTATGTTAGAGTATGTTATGGCATATCTTATACTGCATATTTCATAGTATGTTTCCATTATTGCCAAAGGGAGATATTGATGAACTATAATTGATTAAATGTTTGAAAATGATAAGTTGATGATCACCAAGCTGAAAAAGTGAATGCAAGACATTAAATCAGTTAATGTATTGTATTTTCATTGATGTCAACTTGATATAATCTTATTTTTCACACACATATTGTCATAGCTTCAAGAGCTAAAGAGACAAAATTTATGTTGTCGGTAAAATATAAAAGTTTTGTATACACCAAGTGATAGTAAACATCGACAGATAGTGCACACTTATAGATAGTGAACACTGAGTAGTTCATAGTGTATACCAAGCACCACAGTAACCAAGCATAACTGAAGTTGTCACCAAGCACAACTTGTGTCAATGACTGCGCTAACTGGAGTTGGTCACCGATAAGAACTGAAGTTCAAGAATGATAAAACACTTAGCTGGAAGGAGCTATATTTAGACTGGCTGATTGATTGCTTTATTATTAATGATCATTTGAACTAAAGCAAAGAGGGATATTTAAAGCATGTTTTATTCCCAGCTATCATGGAGAGATTTGCAGAATAAAACTGAAGGAGAGCTTTACATATTAAATCAAGCATGGCGAGCTTTACGGATCAAGGAATGATCTACAACAAAAAAAAGGAGATTGAGCGACTAATCATGTCTATATAAAGAGACAATTAATCCATTATGAAGAGAGGAATTTTGAATATAATTTTGGTGAAGATAGAAGTCTTCATATAGATCTGATCATACGGGCTGATGAACAGAGCCAAATAATTCTGCAGACACTGAGTAACAGAGGATAGAGCATTCACCGAGCAGAAAGAAGAAAGAAAGAGAGAAAAGGAATTGAAGATCATATTGATCAGAGAGGTATTATTGGACTAACAATAGATCTAAATATTTTCAAGTTAAAGTTGTATTATTGAACAGATCATTTACTGTATCAGTTTAACCATTGACTCAGAAAATCTCTTAACCGAGTGGGATTTAACCATCCTTATTGTATTGAGATACTCAAGAGTATCAAAAGGTTTTCTTGTTGACAACATAGTGAATACTAGGTCAAAAGATAAACTATTAGTTTTGAATCCTATAACAAGGTTGCACTTAACAGTGTGTTTGTAACCTTTAATAGGGTTGGCTCTTGACCGAGCTCACTTCAGAAGAGTGAAAATTTTGGGTTACTGGTCCCAAGTGGTTTTTCCCTTAACAGGGTTTCCACGTTAAAATATATGTGTCAAATGTGTATTTATTTCATTGCACTGATATTTTTCTTTACATATTATTGATAATGGATTGGTCGGTAAACACTAAGTTTAATTTACTGCTATTTGGTAAAGCTTAGAAAAGATCAATAGTATATCTTACCAAGCAGTATATATTTGTTAAAGTTACATAAGGCATACATATTGATGGACTGAAATATAACTGAGGATATTATATTTGAGATATAATTTTTGGTCCACTGATCCACCCTCCCCCCCTCTCAATTATTCTATTAGCAAGCATGTCTTTTATGATTTCCTTTCATGTTTTTGTGGTTTTGTGTTATCACATCGATACTTATGATCTTATTTCAAGATCATTTGCATCATCAATGTATAAGACATATTATTTCTTAGATCTAGCATGTACTACAAATAAACATACTTTCCTTTCAAGTACATTTCAAATTGATTGCATGGTTGATTCCAAAACCATGGTTTGACTTGGGTAAACCCCTTTCCAGAACCAGTTTCCTTTTTTTATATGTGTAGGAGACAGGTGGCACCCGTGCAGAAGGAGCTACATAAAGGTCTGATCAAGAGCTATAGTTTTATGGTTGTTTCATCCAAAACTATTGGGTCAAAGGTGATTTTACATGCCACAAACCTCCTAGTCTCCCATGACCCTCCTAGTCATGCTTGACCTCCTAATTTGGGTAAAATTTGGATCACAAGCTATTCGTTCTCTCTTCTTCCTAGATCTATTCTCAAAATTAAGTTCTCAATTTTTTTTCTACATGTATACACAAAAAATAATTTATCTTTTCATTCTTGCCCTAGATCTTTCATTTTCCAATTTTTTTTGCATAGTCATCTTCCATAAAAGTGAACTATCATTGTATCTATTTAGTTCTTGAGCCTCCTCGAGCCTAGGGGATCATCTTACTTCCAATGTATGAGAGGATATAGGTGTGAGCTTCCTAGTTTGTCCTTGCATCACTGTGAGCACCCCTCATACCCATTTTTTTCATTACAAACTTATAATACATAGTAACCTTATGTAATTAAAAGGTTGATACTCTATTATCCTAACATTCTCCAACTTGTCAAACACTTTTCAAGATAAAATGGAGTATCTAAATCATAATTTAATTCCTAGGGTCCATGAGGTCCATAAACTCTAACCATAATCTAAACTTCTTTGTGTTCATGACCTTAGTTGAATAATTGACAAGATTCATTAATGTACCTACTTTAACTAGCTTCACCCTTTCATCCTTGACCATATCCCTACAAAATTATAATAAACATCAATGTGTTTGGTCATGGCATTAAAACTCGGGTTCATAGCTGGGCAGATCGTACTCTGATTGTCAAAATAAACTATCATTGTACCTTTTCTTATTCCAAATTTTTAACATAATCTCTTAAGTGGAATGACTTATTTACAAGAATGAGAAGATGACATATACTCAGCTTTAGTAATGGATAAAGTAACCACATCTTGTAGCTTACTCATCCAATAGATTTCACCACCAAATAAATTAAACACATAAGAATTGGTGAATCTTCAATTATCAATATCACATATCCTTGATTTAAATCCACACAACCATGAATATCAAGAGAATTTTTTTCTTGTATCAAATTATCATAACAACACATAGAATATTTTGAGGTACCCTTCAAATATATGAAGACTCTTTTAACTTCATCTCAATAAAATCTAACATTATTTGATAGATATCTCAAAAGACGTCTTCCTACTTGAGCAATGTCTAGTCTAATAAGGACCATAGAATACATCAAAATTCCAACTGCACTCTAGGAAGGTACTTTTCTCATGTCTTTCATCTTTGATGGTGATTTAAGAAAATCTAAAACATATAACTTTATTTTAACTATAAAAGGAGCACATAATTGTCTACAATCTAGCACATTGAACCTATGTAAAATTGAGTTCACATACTTTGGCCTAACCATACCTTTTTGTTCACTCTATCTCTTCTAAATTTCATCCCAAAAATATATTTAGCTACACAAAGATCTTTCATTCAAATTTAGTAGTAAGTTGAGACTTTAGTTATGAAACTATTCATTTCCCTCCACCAATGAACAATATCATCAACGTATAGTAATATAAATGAAATGGCTATAATAAGATTTATATTAAACACTTCACAATCTTATTTAGAATGCTCAAATCTTAAACTCAACACATATGTATCAAAATTTAGGTACCACGTCCTAGAACTTTGTTTGAGGTCATACAAAGATTTCTTCAATTTATCAATCATATCATTTTTATATTTTTATCATGTAGTGATCTAGTTGTGTCATTTAAATATACTCCTCCAATTTACCATGAAGGAAAATAGTTTTCACATCTATTCGCTCACCCTCTAAATCATAAGTGGTAGCAATATAAAGCAAAAATCTAATGAATTTCATTTTTTCAACAAGAGACAATATCACACCATACTCAACATGCCCTAAACCTGAGAGTAGTCTCTACCAACCAACCTTGTTTTATACTTTTCAATACCTCCATCTAAACCAATAGGTTTTCATCCTTCATAAAATGGTACAAGATTACATGTATCATTCTTTTACAAATTTTCCATTTCTCCATCAATAGAAATCTTCTAGGATTCTACATCACTCATACCTAATGTCTCTTTCATTAATCTATGTTCATCCATGTTGGTGTTTAAATACAAAATACATATCCAATCATCAAGATAACACATTTCAGGTGGTTATTTATGTATTGTGGACTTTCAAACAGGTTGAGTTGGAGGTTCTTTCTCTTCTTCTAAATATTTAGAGCTAAATGAGCTCACCTCACCTTCTTGTTTGTCTAGAGGCCTCAATTCATCTTTCTTGGGCATGGAAGGAAATTGAATCACATCTTGTTTAGGTTTTTTTAGCTATAATGTAAATAGAGAAGGTTTAGTTTCTCTAAAAATACACTTTTATTGTGTATCACCTTTAGTGCAACATGATCTCAAAGCTCGTATCCTTTTACACCATAAGTGTACCCAATGAAGATACATTTCAAAACTTTTTTTTCTAATTTTGTTTGCTTCTCCTTTGACACATGTACATATGAATCACAACTAAAGATAATCCAAGATGTCTCAATGAAGGTTTATGACCTAATCATGCCTCCACAACTTTTTTTATCATCAAGGTTTATGACCTAATCATGCCTCCACAACCTTTTTTATTTTCTTTTTAGTCTACAATTCAATCATTGCTTTAAATTCTTTAAATCACCTAAAAACTTTAGATTTAATTTTTAGAAAATATACACATCCTTATGCTATAATAATTAATAAATAAAAATATATATGTGGATTTTTGAATGGAAAGAACATCTACAAGACCAAACACATTAGAGTAAATAAGATCTAACATACCACAAGATTTATGAAAACCTATGTAAAACTAATATAGCCATCTACTATATTATATTTTAAAAAAAGTAATATTACACTTAATAGTGTATGCATCCAACTTATACAATGTGCTTAGTTTGAAAATTCTCTCAATCACCTCAACACCTCTCACCATTTTTCCAACTATATCAAAAAAGACTACCTGCATACTCATATCTATTAGTTTGCTTAGAGATAAAAAATTTCATATTAGTCTAGAGATATGAAAAATATCAATAATCCTTCGTATTCTACCATTAGGAAACTTGACTATAACTTTACCACAATGAATTATATTTGAATTCAAATCATCACTCAAGTACACCTTGCCATCATCAAATTTTTCACATTCAAAAAATCAATCTTTATTAGAGGTCATATTAAAATATGCACTTGAGTCAATAATCATGCATCATTACATGCATGAGTGACCAAAGCTACAATGAACAACTCACTATCTTTCTTCTTAGACTTGGAATCATAATCAAATTTCTTATTTCTCTTCTTCTTTTCTTCTTTGTCGTCCTTTTATAAGGGGCCAAGCTTACTGTAATTGCAGTAAATAGCTTCGGAAAAAAGAACAAAGAAACATCTGACATCCATCCTCCTCATCCATCTTTACACCAAAAAATTCCAATTGAAACTCCAACATATTGAATGCTTCCAAGTGATTTCTAATTCTAAAGAAATATAATTTCTTCCTCAAGAAAATCCTCTCCACTAAAAATTTGTTTTGCTACATCTCACCAAGTTTCTTCCATAGCTTCTTAGAAAGGGACTCTTTATGGATATTGATTAAAATATGGTCTACATAACCAAATTAGTCCTTTTTCTTTACGGTCCATAAGAACATACTAAGAAGCCATGATAGGATTTATAGATTCGAAGACATTATCATCAATACTATCCCACACATCTTGATCTATTAACAGGTCCTACATCTTCAACTTCCACATTTCAACATTATTTTCAAAAATAATTCAACCTCTATTTTTTCTGATGAATTGAAATCAAAGGTGGTCATGTTGTGATAACACTTGAAGGGAAGTTAGGGTTACAAAAAAAATTCTTACACTAACCTTGAGAGGAGGGTTATGCAAAAAAAATTCATATCTCTATAACATTTATAGAAACATAATAGAAATAAACACAATAAGCATGCATGTAAGGAAACTTGCAACCATACAATGACAATTTTGACATAACCTTGTAACAAATAAAAATGATTGTATGTGTGGAATGATTATTCACAAGGGTGACCAAACAATATAGGAAACATCACATCCCAAATTTAATCTTTCACTCACTACATAAGGAAGGGAAATTACCCGCTAGGCTTAAGATGGACTCAAGCGTTGAACGTGTGTAAGGTTTTCTCCCTTTGCTAAAGAGTAGAATTGATTGACTGAATTTGGAATGGAAAAAAAGAAGAAAATAAGATGAAATGAGGATAGATCTATGTATATTGACAACAAATAGACTAATACGATAATTTCATAACCAAATTTGAGAAACATATAAAGCCACTGATCTGCACCAAATATTTTGGCCAATTTTGTTTGTTAGGGGCAATCCGGGCAGTAGGGGTGATTGGAATCCCCCCTAATTTTTGGATTCTTCCATTCTCTACCAAAAATGGATGAAGAAACCCAAGATCAGAAGTAGACTATTATGCATTCCTGAATCCAGATTTGAATCTCTATCACCTATCACCTGCACACAGAAAATAGGGAAATTATTGGGAGAAAGGGGTTTGCCTCAATCAAACCCATGTATAGTAATTAACCTTGAAATAAATTGAAATTGTACAAAAGTAAAAGGCATGTTGTTATTAATAGAGGATTGAAAAGATATTATACCTTCACAAATGTTGGATGACTCGTGAAGATACTTGAAAGTTGTCTTGATGTAGTCTTGACCTTGGATCTAGGATAGGAAGAACATGAATTCCTTCACACATTCTAGGATATAGACATTAGTCCATATCTTCCATGTTTGATACTTGAATTGACTTTATTGCTCCTTAAATATTTGAATTTCTTGCCTGGATGTAACCATTAACTTCTTTGGATGAATTTTCCTTAGATCCCAAAATGAGGGATGTAGCTTTGTATTTATACCTCTCCTAGCCATTTGGGTCTCAAAATTTGAATGAGGCCAACCAAGGATTTTAAATACCACTTAAAACCAAAACACAAACCTACCATTAAGATTTGAGCCAAAGTTAGCATGTCGAGGGTGACTCCCGATGTACAGGTTGCAAAACTTATGACCCACATGTCCTGGGTCACCCTTGATGAGGCAAAAATGACTCAAATTTTAATTGGGGTCAATTTTTTAGATGAGGATTCCAAAAATGTGTACCAAATTGAGGTCTAATCAAACATAATGGGCATGGAAGCGCTGGACACTAAAATAGGGCCTAACTAAGGACCAAATTTGTAAGTGCTTACAATCCAGCATGCTACATTTAGCCCCCACTTTAGCAGGAGTATGAACTTACTCCATACTCACATTTAAGTAGATCAAAGTATAGGAAAGAGATCTCATCAAGGTAAAATGGACAATAAAAACACCAAGCTCACAAGTGACTTAGGTCCTCAATAAAAACACCAAGATGAAAATAATATCCATGAGAGAGAGAGAGAGAGAGAGAGAGAGAGAGAGAGAGAGAGAGAGAGAGAGAGAGAGAGAGAGAGAGAGAGAANAGAGAGAGAGAGAGAGAGAGAGAGAGAGAGAGACCAAACTAGTCTAGTAAGGTAAACTTACTATGAGTCATGCAAATAAAATGGTAGGTGCAAAAGATGGAGTTGATAGTATAGCAAGTTGTGTTATTCTAGTCAACCCATCAAAAGGATAACCAAGTGAAGCATTGTCTACAAGTAAATATACCATAAGAGGATTATGCCTAAGAAACACATTATCTCCAAATAAATTTTCTTAAAATATAGTGCCAAAATGAGGATTAGGCCTAAAGAAAGCATTATCTCCAAATGAATCTATTAAGAGGAGATTACTAAGAAAAAGGTATAGTTTTCCAAGTAATCCACAAAACATTGATCAATATGGTGTGTGTGTAATGTGTAACAAAGAGCGAAGTTTATGCCCCCATGTTAAAGAAATTATGTACTCCTTAACTGGAGCAATAGATTTAAGGTAGGATGCACCTAAAAGACAAGTATGTTTCCACTATGAGTTTCCAAAACACATGACAAAGAGAGTACAAAAGAGATCTACTAACTCTAGAGCTAGTATGATCGTATGATAACTCATGTATATAAATAATTATGGAAAAGTGAATTGACATCATACCCCAAAGGTAGTATAATTACACAAATAATAGAAGAAAAACACATAAGATACACAAATATGAGACCTTTTGGGTCAATATTGCGGAGACCAAAAATAAAGATGGATGGTACTGCTTTGCATCATCCCCAAACATGAAACACAAAGGTACATGTACAACAACAACACATGCACAACATAGCATGTATATGACATATAGAATAATTTAAATACAAGTAGATGAATTTCAGGATAGGTTTGATCCATTTATCACCTTGCACCAACAGAGAAACAAGGGTCATCTAAAGGAATTTACACAACACATACAAAAAGTAGCAAATCATGGGGGAAGCATAATACAAATAAGCAAACACATAAAAGAATACATCACACCAGAGGAGCTAGTCAAAGTGTATCGCATGCCCCTCATCTTGTTCATCATTAATTAGGGAAGGTGAGAAACACGTAAGAGGAGCAACGTCAAGCACAATAGATGGATCCATTACAATTTCCAAACAAGGACTGTGCTCTAATGATGAATCATTTTATTTGTCACAAGGATTTAGGGATAATATTTGTGAAAATTTTGTAGATAATTCATGATTTATTTTAATAACCTCATACATTTCATCAAAATCATTTTCATCATTAACATTTTTGTCACCAACAAGATTATCTTCCTCATCTAGATTAATAGAAATAGGATATTTAATACAAAAATAAAAATCATCATGTTTAGACAAAAAAAAAAAAAGATTAGCTTCCTCCCTTGGGTTATGCATAGGTTGGTCAAAGGGAATAAAATAATTATGAGGTGTCGTAAGAGAGGAAATGGTTTGGAAATCTAGCTCATGGGCCTTAGCACAATGTCTATAGCAGTGGTCACATGCATAGTGGTTGCGTTTGGTTTTGCTTGATATTTGGGAAGGTTTAGAATCTACCAATATAAACTTCTTTTCTTCTTTAGGATGAAGAACAAAAGCAACCTCAATAGGTTGAGAGATAGAGTATACAAAACACTTGTAAGATATACGAGGTGGAACCAAAGTATTGGTAGGAGGAAAAGGAAGGAGTTGAAGTCTAGGAAAAGGAGATTGGACATCCTTAGGAATTCTCAATTCAGAAATCCTTTGGGCTTTGAGTTTTTGGTAGGAAAAGAAGAGTTTTGATTAACTGTTGAATATCTTATGGACATGATGAAGACCGAGTGATACTGAGTATCATGATTGTAGAAATGGTTAGATCAGTTGTTGTTTTGTCATTGATGTCAAGCAATTGATTAATTGATTTCTATTATGTTTCCATATCTTAAGAGGAGAAGTTAAATGGGTGAAAAATATAGATTAGAAAATGATGAAGTAATGATGATATAGTTGTTTTCTACTACATATTTGATGTTATCAAATTGGTACATTTGATTGATCAAGTCAGGAACTACAATGAATAAAGTTATGACTGAAAGAGTTATTTTACCAAGCTAGACTGAGTCAGTCGGTAGAATGTTATGTGATTTGGTTACAGTTACCGAGAACTGAATATGATCTAGACATCGAGCAATGAATAAAGTCAGTTACCAAGTTACAAAGCAAGTTTTAGAGAGTACAATGACTGATATTAAATGATGATGAAATTGAATTTAATGTGAAGCGATGATGACCTGGAAGAGGAAATGAATTAAATGAAGTTAGTTACAAGATATTCGAATCAAAAAATTCAATATGAAGATCTAAGGCAAAGATCAAGCGGTTAAACATGAAATATGAAAGTTCCAAGAAAATCTACAAGTTCCGAGGTAAAAGTGAGATGGTTTACGAAGTTGAGAAATATGAAGAAGATGATCGAATGACTAAGTGCAAAGGAAGGAAAATCAAATCAAGGAGATTAAGAGGAAAAAGAATGTCCATATAAGGAATGAGAATTATACACAGTGTAAGGCTGCTAGCAAATTAAATAGGAAGGAAAGAAGCTAAAGAACAACATTTATCGAGTAGATCAGGGAAAGACATATTGAAGAATCTACAGTTTGAGAAAGAGATAAATGGAGTATGTGATGCAAGTATTCAATTGAGAATAAAGGATCTGATTCAAGAATAGTGAGTTTCTATTTTATAGATCAAATTTTACTATTTCTTATTAATATTTGTAACAAAGAAATCTCTTAACCAAGTGGATTTAACCATCCTATTTGTAAAACCTAAACTTAGGTGACATTCCAAAAGAGTGTTTGAAGACATCTAACAAGGCCACTCCTAATAGGGTGAAGATATTGATAGATCTGAGGTAAATCCCCTAACAGGGTCACATTTAGCAAATGTGTTTGTAATCTTTAACATGATAAGTTCTTAACCAAGTGTACTTTAGAAGGGTACATTTTTATTGTGGGTTACAATTCCCATAGAGGTTTTTCCCAAATTGTGTTTACTCATTAAAGCTTGTGTCAACTAAGTTAAATCATGCATTAATGAGTTAAATTGATGTTGCTAAGTTTGAATGATTGGTTGATTCTTATGTTATTTGGTGAATTGGTTGTTTACTATATTCATTATTTACCGAGTGAATCAATGAGTTTAGTTTTAAGTGTTTAAGTTTTGATTTGCCTGATTCACCCTCCCCCCCTTAGTGGGACCAACAAAGAGGTGATATTGATGAGTTTGTATTGGCTGAGGCATAGTAGGCCAAAATAATTCAATGTCAAAGTACCCACAAATTGCTAAAGGCTCATATAGACTATGGTTAATTGTGATGATTTTTCCATTTTGGGGAAATTTTAAACACTTATGGATATGAGAGACAATATATTTCATATAATTGATCCAAGGAAGGTCAAGTCTCACTTGGAATTGATCAAAAGTTGGGAAGACAAAAAATGTGACATCTAAGTGTTTCTTACCAACTTCTATGGGAAAAGTGATGGAACCATGGGTAGGATAAGAAAAACCATTAAAAATTTAATCATCACATTTGATTTGACATAGGAGTCTTGATAAAATCATCGTGTATAAAGATGTTCCCCATTTATAAAATTCACCATGAAACTAGGTTCAAAAACCACTCCTCTAGATAACTTATCATTAATCTTCATGAAAATGTAAAGAGGACCATCGAGTGCCTTAATAGTCTCCTTAGGATAAAATGTAATGTAAAGCTTAGGTTTAGGTTTAGGTTTAGGTTTGGGTTTGGATTGATTAATGAGATTAAATATTATTGGCCATATCACACATATTATCTAATTCATGGTAGTGGGTTCACGAGGCACAATAACATTGGTGGAAGAAGGAAATGTGGTACGCTCAATGGTATTGGTAGAATGGGAAGGTAAATATTGGTGTAGGTTTTCAAGTTTTGGTTAGGGTGTGCAACATATTTGTTTCATTTATCATTTACACCCTCAACAATGATGGTATTGTTATCGATGAGGTCTTGGATAATATTCTTCAAATGGAAACACTTCTCAGAATCATGGCCAGGTTGATAATAGTATTGAAAAATGGATTTGGGATATGGGAAGTTGGAAATGGTTTGGAAGGGTTGATTAGTTTAATGGGAGGAAGTTTAAAAACATTAGTATTAATCAACTTTAACATAACATTATACAAAGATTCAGTAAGAGATGTAAAAGTATGAGATGGTTTAAACCCAGATGACAAAGGAGCCACAATTGATGTTACAATTATCACTTGTGCATCAATGCTATTATAACAATTTTTGATCTTAATGAAACCTTTGTTGTGATTTTAAGCTTTTGGGATGATTTTTGAGAGGCTTGTCTCTTATAAACCAGATCCATTGAAGTGTATGACTCAAATTGGCTGACTTGAAACTAAAAATTATGAAGCATTACACACAATTTTGTAAAATAGGTAACTCATAACGCAATATTTTATCGCTATGTATTTTTGCAAATTAGAAATGAAAATACATTGAACATACATATCAAGAATATGATAAGAAATTTGAGTATACAAATGTTGAAACCTACCAATAAAATCAATCACTTTTTCCTTAACACCTTTCTTACAATGAATTAAATCAATTAAAGAAATATGAGGACCAATGTTATTTTGAAAATGTTGAATGAAAGCATTAGAAAGATTTTGAAATTAATCAATAGATAAGTAGGAAAAAAATAAGACCATTGTAAGGTCTTATCTCTAAAAGTCCTTATAAACAATTTAGTCATAAGCCTATGATCATTAGAGAAGTCACTACATTTGGAATGTTTTCACATGAGTCAAGGGATCACCTTTTCTATTATATGGACCTCTAAGTGATTTATTTACATGCATTGAAGGATAATTAAATCAATTATATATTGGGACAAAGGGCTAGCAATACCACAAGTGGAAATGTTAAATTTGGATCGGGTTATGAAGGAAATATGTTGTTTTAAGGAGGAAATGCTTTGTACAAGGTTATTAATGATGGATTAGGTAGACATGTTGGTATTGGATTTCTGTGAAAGTGAAGTATTTTAATGTTATGAGAAATAGATGGAGGTGGTACATTATGGTATGTAGGTATAGATTAAGGTTGGGAAATACATGGAAGACTCATAGGAGAAGGGATGATAGGATATACTTCCAGGAATAACATGTGTAGGATTGACATTTTGAATAGATTTAGTCATGATAGATAGAGTATATGTAGTCACATTAGAAAAAGGATGTTGGAATAGGAATAGAATTCTCAACTCTAGTATTAAGATGAGAAAAATTAAGATCTTGAGTAGAAATTTTCACAGCCTAGAGATTGTCATCAATAATATGTGATATGCCACAAAATAAATCAATACCATGTTAGTCACTCTGAATGAGCTTCATCAATCCTTCTACTAATGGGATTGCTTCATTATTATAATGCTCTTGACCTATCCATTTCTTAATATTTTCAAAATAATGTTAAAGTTTTTTCACTTGGGTAGGAGACACTCTTAAGGATTCATCCTCACCATGAGAAGAATGGAAAGAGGGATTCTCAACAATAGTAGATATATCTTTAGTAGGCATAATGGTATCATCTATATTCCTATGGAATATGTTCATAGACTCAAGATTAACACCCCTAAATGAACCCATAAGTCTACAAATTCTTCTCACTAAAATGATATATTGGGCTCAAGGTTATAACACTAATGCACAAAGAAATGAAAGAAAGAGATATGACCTAAGAAATGAAAAATAGTAACCATTTGGTCATTTAAATATCTTATAAAGTAAATGTATATGAGATCTAAAATAGAAAGATATATATCATGAAAAATAAGACTTAATGTATTATAAGTATTAAATATAGAAGCATGAAGTAAACTCTAATCATTCAAAATGAAACATATACAGATTAGATCTAGACATCCAAATCAAAATGGAAATGTAATGAGTCAGGTTCACCAAAATATAATAAAGAAAAATGATTTTATGTATGGAATAAGTATTCAATAGGATGATCAAACAAGATAGCAAACATCACATCCCAAAATTAATCTTTCATTCGCTACATTAAGAAGGGAAAAGTACCCACTAGGCTTAAGATGCACTCAATAAGTAGCCATTAAAAATTGAACAAGGGAACAATCTGTCTAGTCACATGTACCAACATGAATGATATGTCCTCTATCAATTGATGTCCCAAATATAAAAAATAAATCCAAAGGTAACAACATGCATTGGTAGCTTTCAAGAACCAATAAACATATCTAAAATTGTACTCACAATAAAGTCTAACACATCAAACTATCCATACCTCCAAGGTGTACAAAAAAAACAAGTAAATCCTATAAAATCAACTTATACAACCGGTAACATGCAACCACAAGCTCCAAAAAAAATATCTACAACATACACACCTAGAATCTCCCATTGCATGGATAATGTCAAATCTGATATGAATATATTAACAACGTCATATAGAAAATGTATCCATAAACATGTAATATGAAATAATATCACACTAATCCATACATGCAACACACATAGCTACATACTCTCCCATAATATGTCACCATCCTCTCAAATCATAGGAGCATAAAACTCATGGAATAATATTCTTCTTTGATGGTAGACTCCTTTTCTTGGAATTCAATGAGGAAAATAAGCTTGATCTATGGAGAAGATTTCCTTGAAAAACACCTTAAAATACATGAAATCTTTCTTGAGAATTCTTAGATCCAAAATTGTAGGAAAGATCCTAAAATATTTGTTGGTCCACTGAGAAGGGAGGGTGAGTCAGACAAAATCAAATCTTAATGCTCAAAACTTTACCTATTGATTCTCTCGGTAGAACTGAATATAGTAATAACTGATTCACCAAAAAATTTAATAACTTAAACAACCATACACCTCATAATATGTAAATCAATCATTAAAACTCATTAACATCAGATTTAACTCAGTTGACACCAAATTTAACGAGGAAAACCAATAAGGGAAAAAAACCTTTGTGGGAATTGTGACCAACAATAAAATGTACCCTTCTGAAGTACACTCGGTTAAGAACTTATCATGTTAAAGATTACAAACACATTTTATAAATGTGACCCTGTTAGGGGATTTACCTAAGATCTATTAAGATTTTCACCCTATCAGGAGTGGCCTTGTTAGAGGTCTTTAAACACTCTTTTGGAATGTCACCTACTTCTAGGATTTACAAATAGGATGGTTAAATCCACTCGGTTAAGAGATTTCTTTGTTACAAATAGTTATAAGCAACAGTATAAACTTTGATATGTAAATATAGAAACTACCTTTTCTTCTATCAGATCCTTTATTCTCAATTGAATATCAGCATCACATACTCCATTTATCTCTTTCTTATACTATAGATTCTTCAATCTCTATTTCTTTGTTCTGCTCGGTAAATGTTGTTCTTCAGCTTCTTCTTCTTCTCTGTTCAACTTGCCAGCATCTCTCTCTTTCTCTGTTTGTTCTCATTCTTTATATAGACAAAATTTGCCTCTTAATATCCTTAATTGTATTTTCTATCATTTTTCTCTCACTCGTTCAATCATCTTCTTCATAAATATCAACTCGGTAAACCACTTCACTTTAACCTCAAAATTTGAACTTTTCTTGGAACTCGCATAATCAGGTTTAACCACTTGATCTTCACCTTAGATATTCTCATTTAATTTTATTGTTCGTAGATCTTCTAAAAAACTTCATTTAATTCTTATCCTCATCCATCTCATCATCACTTCGCATTAAATTCAATCTTATCATCATTTGCAATCAATATCATGTACTCGGTAAGCTTGCTTTGTAACTCGGTAACTGTCTTCATTCACTACTCAGTGTCTAACTCATCTTAGGTGCCTGGTGCTTGTCTTTCTCTTGATGTTTGGTAATTGTGACCGACTTACATAACTTTATACCGAATGACTCTATCTAGCTCGATAAAGTAACTCTTTCTATCACAACTTAACTCTTTGCAATTTCCAACTTAATCAATCAATTGTACTGACTTGATAACATGAAATATATAGTAGAAAACAACTATACCAACATTACTTCATCATTTTTTGGTCTATATTTTTCACCCATTTAAATTCTCCTCTTAAGATATGGTAACATAATAAAAATCAATAATCAATTGCTTGACATCAATGACAAAACAACAACTGATCTAACCATTTCTTCAATCGGTTGATTAACAATCTTGATCTTGGTTACCAAAATTAGGAGAGATATGCTTATTTTATACCTCTCACAATATTTTGGAGGTAAAAATTCAAAGGATGACACAAATTTGGAAATCTCGCTAAAACCACAATATGGGCCCCCAGTTTGAATTTCAGGCAAAACGTTAAGGAAGAGGATGCCCTGGGCATCTTGATCTTCCCACTAATTAGGCATGAAATTAGGATCAAATATCCCACATAATGAGGGGATGCCAAAATTTTGAGATACAAGTGATTTTGAGGCCAGGAAGAAAAAATACCACAAATGGTAACATAGGGCCCATGTTGGGAAATAAGTGATTGAAAGAGGGAAATAATAAAGGAGACCACCTATAAATAAGGGCTCACACCGAGTTTTCTAAAATTGTACCAACATAAGACTCATATTTATTAAGTGCCACATAAAGTCTCATTATGCATATTAAAATGGAAGTGGGTGCTAAACGATCATGAAAGTGTACATACCATAATGTGCTTACAACTTATGATGGCACATTTAGCCCCCACTTTAGTGAGATTATGAGGCTATATCCTATTATTCTTCAAAGGAATTTAGAGGGGGGTGAATCAGTGTACCCACAATTCTGAAACACTTCTTAAATAGACTCCACAATACCCAACATGCAAAAGTAAATGCAATATAGAAACTTAGCTCATAAGCCATTCACACAAAGTAGACACAAGACTCAGGATTTTTCCCATGGAAACCCTTGTTAGAGGGCGAAAACCATGTGTGGAATGGTATCCACAAATTTCACTAGTGCACCAAAGAAGTCTTCCATGTTAGGATTAATTACAAAAACCATGTTAGGGGTATACCCAGTTAAGAGTTTTTTAGCTTGATTAGAAGCTAATACAAGTCCTATTAAAGAATACTATGTTAAGAGATTTTAAACTCCTTCTAAGAGTCACCTTGTTAGAGGATTTACATTTATAATATTAAATATCTTTCTCACCCTATTAGGAGAGACCTAGTTAGAGGATTTAAGCTTGCAAACCTGTTAGGGCTTGCCTTGAGATGGACCTAAGAATAACTTATCTAAAAATGACCTTCTTGTCTGACAGAGTCACTTTAGTTCTGACCATAGTGATTCCTTAAGAATCCAACACCTTCAAACAATCGCAATATCTTATCGTGTCATCTAAATATCACTATGTTAACCTTAATTCACAAATTCATCCTTCTTTATAACAAGTTACACAAGTCGACCTCTTGACCTAAAAGATTTTACCCGCCGACTTAAAAATCAAATTTTATCGCACAAAAATTCATTGTTCAACGCAATAGAGTCAAAAAAACATTAATCAGGTTGCAAACAATGATTTGCAAACATTAAATAGACCGGGTAACCAATCTAAACAAACATGTTCTAATTGTCTCTTGTTCATCTTGTCTATCCACTTGAAGCTTCAATAACTTACGCAAGTCTTCAAACTAACAATGCAATCATAGATATAGGTATATATACCTTTGTAGATGTTATATGCATGATTTCACACCTTAAATCAATCTCCAATGTCATATCTGATAAATTGTATCTCACTTACTATCCTCTGCCCGATTAACTACTTACTTAACCATTTATTCAATTTAATCTTCAACACCATCGGTAAAGCTGATCTCTTGCCTTTAATACATCATGTTTCTAGATATGACAACATCACAATATATTATCATGATCAACACTAAGATCATCTTCACCAAATGCCAACAATCTCCCCCTTTGGCATTGATGGCAACACTTAGAAAAAATAAAACATGAAGTTTTCTTAACTATCTAATCTACTACAAAAATGAAAAATACATTACATTTCATTGTAGTAAACTAATTTATAATAGCTCAAAATATCCCCCTAGGAATTACAATCATATATAATACTCCCCTTTACCATTACAGGTACATTTCTCATTAACTTAGTGAAATTTTAGCTTAAGTACATCATTACATTCACTCCCCCTTTGACAAAAATGACAAAGGTAGGAAAAAAAGTGTCAGAATTTGTATTAATGTAAGAGTAGTACCACCTTGTTACATTCTACTGAATACATCACTAAGATTAACCTTCAAAAACTGTAGATCACTATCCCAATTCTTCAGTAAAATCTCCACATATGCAATTTGACCACTTAGCAAAAATTCTAATTTCTCAAGTCCATCAACTATGCACACATTTGGAGATTCCAAAGTCTTCTCAACTTCCTTTATACCTTGTGGCAATTTTCTAGTTTTGGGACCAACAAAATCTGTATTTCTATCATGTTAGCAATTATCTTTTCAACCTCAATCGATGTTGGACTTCAACTTATTGTTAATTTTGCTAACCTTGGCACCAAAATCATTAGTTGATTCATGTACAGGATTAAAATTGATAACAAGTAATCTAAGTTCATGTTGAGCTTCACCCTTTTCTCTTTCTAAGTCCTTAAAAAATTAAGAGATTTCATAAATAGATTGTAGAATATTACCACCTTCAGTCAATGCACTCTTGAATCGATTAAGAACCAATGTAAGTGTTTTGTTGTCTATGACAATTGACTGTGCCAAATTCTGTAGTTTATTCTTCTCATACACTTTTTCTTCTCTTAAAAATATTGCATCATCTAAGCTCTTCATCTCATCTCCAATTGTAGTGACCAAATGAGATAAATTCTCTATAGGTGTACCTTTCTCATCATACTTAACATTACTTAACAACTCTGGAAGTAAATCTCTAGCAGACATAATTACTTGTGCTTCCTGATGCATCTTTTTATGTTCAAAGTTTGACTTGATCGCCTCAGCAAGATCTATCATCTCTTTGGGGCTCATTGTTCTCAAGTCAATCTTTCCCTTAAGTGATATATCATCATCAATATTCATTGTGGACTGTGTGGGAGGAGTTACCTTTTCTTCACTTTGTTCCTTTTTAGTATTTTCCTCCACATTGACTTGTTTGGCTCGTGTGTCACCATCAATGACCTATTTTTCTTTCTCTTTCTCTTGTTGTTTCTAAAAAATATAACCTTTTTCTTAAGTTCCATCGATCACAACTTGACCAGTACCTGTGTTTATGAGTTCATCTTCCTTTTGTGTCTCAGTCTCTTTCTGATGTTCTTGAGTGTCTGATTTATCATCTTGTACCTCTATAATAGAGATTTCTCATGTATTGTCCATTTCATCTCTAGATTCATCAAGTGTGACATGTACACCATCAACAGTAAATCCTTCAACAGTCTCAGTAAACACTAGATCATCCTCTTTTTCTTTTACTGATTCCTCTCGGACATTCTTAGGAGTATCTTCACTTTTATCTTTCTCCAATCCCAAATATTTTCTCAAAATTTCATATGTCTCATCCTTTACTGATTGAATCTCCCAAAACATTAATTATGTAGCTCTTGGCATTTGGCTCAACAAAACATATTTTACCAACTCTTTGTCCCTAGCAAGTGCATGTTTCCATCTTGCATCAATTTTATTATATAATGTTATAGGAAATTGACCTTGCAATTCAATAGATGCTTTACTCAACTTATGCATGCTAAAAATTACAGTATCTTCAATCATCTTTTGATCTTGTGCACTGACCTTATTATATAACTTCCCAACACCAACTAATACACCATAGTTCTTCACTCTAAGCACTATGTTTTCAACAAAGATAAAACTTCCAAAATTAACTTCAACAGATTTAGATTATGTGCTCTCATTATCTTCATCAATAACTTTCTTAGATCTTTGTGTCTTTTGTTTCTTTATTTTTCATGTCATCTTTTCAGTGATTGGTGTCTCCTTGACTATTGTAGCCTTAGGCTTAGCACTCTTTTCTAGTTTATTATTTTTTGTAATAGGAGGAGAGGGTTTCTCCTTCTTCACTTGAGTTGCACTTCTAGTCTGTCAATCGCTTGGGACACTACCGATTGCACCAAAACATTCAACTTCATCTACATTTCTAGCTGCACCAGATGTACTTTCTTGTTTTGCAACATGCTTAGCCCATGCTTTATTAATTTTCTCCTTTGTGAAACCTTTCCATGTCATAAATTGTTCAACATATATTCTCACTTTTCTCTCAATTACCAATTTCATCAAATCATAGTGTACTTTAAGTGAATTTTCTTCATAAGTCCCAAACCTTGGAGTATTGGGATCTATTGGCTGGGCAAGAAAATTCTCTGGATAGATAGGTTGAGTATTTACTTCAACTTCATAACCCATAGGCATCACCCATGAGGTCCTTGGTGTTATGCCCTGCATCCCTGTCCCTACATTTTGTGTGCAAAATGTTGGGTCCCCCTTTTTTGTGTTTTTTTCTTTTTGCTCTTGCCTTTTGCCTGTCCTCTTTTGTTTTCCTTCTCTGGGGTTTTCTTATGCGCAGTTGTACTTTGTTTTGTTGGTTTCTCATTCCTCCAGGACCCCGGTCCTGAAGTTGGTTGTCCTTTGTCGGGAGCCAGATTTCAGACCTCGGGATTCTTCGCCGTGATGTTCTCTTTCCTTAAGATGATATCGTCGCAGGGAATCCCCGGGCCTAGAGTCCGGAGCTCTATCTGTCCGGAGTTTGCAGATAGGAAGGAGGCTTTCTTTTTACCATGGGTATAAATAGAAGTTACCTATCATTTTCACATTTACCATGATTAAACACTCAAGCAATCAGAGCGATTTGCAGCAATTTAGAAATAATCCAGTGCTAATCATTTCCAGCATTTTTGAACAAATGTGAGTGGTTTGTGGTGGCGGGTTGTGATCATTTGGCAGTTGGAGCTATTGTAGAGCTTCCACGGGGGCTTCTTTTCCTCTCCTTTCTAAATTTTCAAGTTGGTGCCTCCTCTCCCTTCAGCTTTCCTTTTGTCTGGTGTCGTTGGTTTTGTGTTGCCTTTGCATTTTTGTTTGTTCGTCTTTCGTTTCTTTCTGGTTTGCCACTCGTTGGTGGGTTGGCTCTGTTAGAGGGTTGTCTTCCCTCTGTGTAGGTGTAAGCTATTATGTATATAGTGTAGGAAGTTGTAGATATTCTATGCTTTACCTGGTTTCTTATAGATATTCACTCTGCTGTGTATATATGTATAAATTTAGTGTATATTTGTTGTATATCCCTCTAGTCTGCATGTATATATCATTCAGCTTTGATGTATATCATGTGTGTATCCTTCTGGGTAGCTTAGCAAGCTTGTTGTGCTGCCTATGTCACTAGTTTTTGTCTGCAAGCTCATTCTGAGCAGAATACCACCTGTTTGAAACTCGACTCTCGGCCGGTTTCAAATAGGTAGTTTTCTCTCTCCTCTATAAAACTAGCCTGACCCTCATTTATGTCCCATGCGCACATTTAAAATTTGTCTAAGTGGCCTTCACTTTTCGCGCATTCAGACAGTTGGCTCCGTCGTCATCCCCATAACTCCCATTTATTACTCACCCACGTGGTGCCCACGTGGGTCTGACAGTTTTCCCTTTGTACACTTCTACCAATGGTCACTTCCCTGGGCTTCAGGTCTCCTGCCATCATCCATCCCATGTCCTTCTTACCAAATGTGATAAAATTCCCAGACCCGGATGGTTATTCAAATACCTAAGTACACGATATGTACATATATGTTGTCCAGAGTTTTTAACGAAGCTAACTTTTCAGGGGAAGTGAACACCAAGAAGGTAAGATCTCCAGACCTTGAAGTATTTATTTATTAATTCATTTTGACGGTCTCTTTGCCTTGCAAATTTCTAGAGTAGTACTTTCAAACATGTATGAAGCATCCACATCCTCACCACCCGCAAGTTCAGTTTTACCTTCCATGGAAAGTACCAGGGCAGCACTAAGATCCAAAATGGAGAAGGCTCTGGAAAATATGCCTTTGAGCCTGAAATACGTAAAGGATGGAGTCATCGCGGGCTCAAAGATTGAGTCCAAAGTCCAGCTTATTACCGACACTAGCGTCGAAACATGGCCAGAAATGTAGGCCTTGGTTAAAGTTACGTACATTCAGTGACAAGTCGGAGATCCTTTGGCCATTCAAATTGGAAACTCCAAGATTCTCAAGGCGGCTTGTTTCCTGTGCTTTGTGCAGTCACCAAAGCTTATTCTCACGCTCGCGGCTCTTTACAACACATCTGTTCAAGCTGATATGCTCGCACCGCCGGAGCCAACAGGGTGCCCCACTCCTTTAGTGTCTCTCGATCCTGATACCTTCCATAGGAGCTTGGGAATCCCTCAATTTGCCAAGCCAACCGCGGTCACCTGATCTGATGCCTTGGCCCAATTCAAGCAATTGGAGGAGGCAGCCTGCATATATATGAACAATAATTGGCTCAAAGTCCTGAAGAGGGACCCCAAGAGGATGAAGCTAGAGATCCCCAGGTCTGAATTCAAAAAGAGCATCCAAATGGGGATAATAGCACTATGTCAGGTCTTCGGGCAACAGCATGCCTGAGAATTTTCCAGATGGATGTACTACTTCTTGCTTGGTATAAGTATAGTAGGGGAGTTTTTCAACTGGGCGGCCATAATTTCAAATCATGTCGACTCCCAGTTCCTTCAACTGGCCAAGAAGAAGAAGTTTTATATGACTTCTTATGTTCTCTGGGCCCTGGCACAACAGAGACCCCACACCAATGGGCTACTCACCGACGGCGTACTTGGGATCAGCCCGGGTCAGAAGGCTCCTTGGGACCACTTCCCACAAATTCAATGGGAGGCTATCTTCCCCAGTTTTTGCTGAGTAAACGATGCCTTCATTTACTACCACCTGCTCACACCCACCCGGGATGCAGGATACCGCCTGTCCATAGAGGCGATGAATTTGGTCTAGAGTTACAGACATTATTATATACAATTTCAGCAGCATACTTATATAAGGGTGACCGGCTTCTCTGGGAAACCCTACTTGTTTCCCAAACACTACGGGGAAAAGATAGTCCTCCTAGAGTATTGCAGGTAGATAATGGAGCTACATGCCTTCTATGACCTAAAGAAGATAACTAATATTCTATTCCCAATCACTTGTGGGAATTATTCATGTAGTCTAGCCACCGCCAAAGAAGCAGATAATGAACTAAAAAGCTATAACTTGGCAGAATTCTACTTGGCGTGGAAGCATCTTGATCTGCATGGCAAGATTGCAGCGGCACTTTCATGGGCATCAGAGCCCCATCAATACCATATGGAGGAATTTTGGGAAGACTTCCAGGATGATGTGGAGGTTCGAAGCTGGCACTACATCAGAATGACTGCAGGTATGATGGAAAGATTGAAGCTCCAGAGATTCCTGAAGGACTTCTCAGACGCTGGCTCCATGATAGATCCCTAGTACAATGCAAAGGGGATCGATACGTTGGCCCTCCCACCAATAAACTGGGATGCCCAGGAAGGGTCCACCATTGAGGAATTCACCCATGAGGTGGTCAAACGCAGCCATGCTTACTTCAAGGAGGTGTGCCCTGGGAGTGTCCACGGAGCAGCCCAACCAGTACCAAAGGAAACCCCAGGGGCTGAGACTTCTTCACAGGGAGTAGATAAAGGGAAAGGAATAATGATAACTCCTCCTATGTAAGAAGTCCCTATAAAGGAATAGCTAAAGTAGTCACCGGTAGCCTCCCAGCAGATGAAAAATAAGATAATCACGTGGCTGGAAACCCTAGTGTTAATGGATGGACCTATTCTTCCCCCCTCCTCCCCTTCACTAGCAACCTTGATGGTTAAGGCAATAGGGGTGGATCTGGCAGAGTAAGCAATAGTAAGGGATGCGGGTCCACCCTTGATTACCTAGAGGAGGAGGCTTGACCCAAAGCCTAAAAAAGAGTCAGAGTTGGGGATGCCCCAGACTCCACAAGTTGAAATCCTTTCTTCCAAATCCCTAGAGCTGGAAAAGGAAACAAAGCCTGTCAATGTCCTAGACAACCCTCCCCCGCAGGATGAGTTTGATGATGTTTTTGCAACCGATGAATTCGGTAATCTTCAAGGGGACATCAAGCGAATGGAGGCTGAGGTCCCAGCACAGGAAGAAGCTGAGGAACAAAGAACTGCGCAGGAGCAGGAAGAGAAAATGGAAGAAGAAAAGGAAATAGAGCAGGAAACCACCTCCGAAGTTCCAGAGATGCAGGATGCAGGATGCAGGGGTGGACCAGCAAAAGTAGAGTGAACAAGCGGCATCCGCTGAGGGAACCAAACCTATAGGAGCAACCATAACCTCAGCCACCACGTTCTAAGTGCCACTCCCTGGAGTAACCTTTCGGCAGGTAATAACCGTGGCACAAACACTAAATATTGGCCTGGTACCTCCCCTATTTCCAAAGGATGTATCAGAAGAAGAAGAGATCCTAGCGACCAAGGCCAAAGAGAAAGAAAAACAAGAGGAGGAAACCCCCGGGATAGCTAATGAAGGTCCAGACAAAGCTGAAGGTACAGAGGACAACGCTGAGGAAACAAACGTCACCGGGGGAAATGTTTCAGATAAAACCCAGATTAAGAGAAAGGGCGGGTGAGACTCACACCACTGAAGACGAACAACAACAGGACACCAGGGAGGAACTAAAAGAATAGACTCTGGCGAACAAGCCACCCCTGCCGCCTTAGTGGTTAGTGGAAAACAAGAAGAGAAAGGCCCCATCCACCCTGAGAGCTCACCTCTCCCTAGCCGAAATGATGGCTCAGGTCCAGGAACCACCAAAGGATAAGAAAGCCCGGACATTTCATACCCTTCGAATTGGGCCAGGCGGATAAATAGTTGTAGTTGTGGCAACACCTCCCCCAGACACTGATGACGCAATGGCCAAGGCTGGAGACTATAATATCACAGAGATATCACTGGGAAAGAGAGGAAAATAGGGCGAATTAAACCTATTAAAAGAAGCGACCAGAGCCATGGAGGCCCGATATGAAAAGGAGGCTCAAAGGCTTAAAGAGGATAAGGAAAAGATAGCTAACCTCATGGGGTTGCTTACTGAGATAGCCCAGCCTATTAGTTCCATTCCTCCGGAGGCCTCCACATCTAATGCACCATTACCACAGAGTGATATTGACTCCCTGTGAGCAATGAAGAAGAAGGCCCAAGCGGTCGATGAGTGGGTCGCTCTGCAAGTAGGAAACACATGGAATTTCCTAATATCCACCCTCCTAGATTTATATGCAGCTCGACACATTCTGCAACAGGCAGAAACTATCCTTAACATATGGGAGGGTGATATGGAAAATTATGAAGCATGGAAGGTAGAACTAGAGGAGCTCCTCAACCTTGGGGAAGAGATGGTCTCCGAATCTGGTATTCTGGGATAAGATTCATTTGACCTTGTGAGGACCCAACACTCCAGACTTGACCTCACATTGGAGGTACTTAAGAAACTAGTAGGGTCTCTGCACGATAAAGTCAACATAGTGCAGTATTCTTCAGATATGTATAAGGCATTTGTCGCAAAGATCTCCGGAGCTTACCCATTCAGCTCTGACACATGCACTCTAAAGGAATACATTTTGGGTAAGTTTGGTGAATTGATGGAGTCTAAATATCAATCCCCGGAGGGACTGGATGGGACTCAAATGATAGGGCTAACTTGCATGGTCCTTAGTGGTCATGATGCGGCAAAAATGGCTGATGAGTTCAAGAATAATGTTCCGGAGCTAGGAGAATAAATTGAGGTGGCTAAGTACCAGTGGTCTGGCCTTAGAGAAATTGATGAGGATTGAATCTCCCGCCTTCTCCAAACCTTCAATGACAACAAGCAATAATAAAGTTTCTCCAGGGACCGGAGAAAACCCAAGCATTGTGTATTCTTTATTCTTTCAGAACGTAAGTTCCCGGATCCCAGAATCCTAGATCCTAAATTTTATATTCTTTCAAGCAATCCGTGTCCCAGTCCCCGAGGTCGACCGGTCACTTTCAGAAGTGGTTAATAAATACTGTCAGAAGGTAGTTGGCTACATCGAGGAACATCAGATCAGTAGTTGGTTTTCTGACAGATGGTCTTCTTGAGGCACCACTTCGGATGTACACCTGGCACATTGGATACAGGGCGCCGCATTTCCCATTTATGATGCATGTAGCCTCGATCCCCGGGGCTCTGATTTCTTCCTTCTCTTTCTTGGCTCTCTTCTTGAGGCCAATTCTTCCGCTATACCTTCTTGTCTTATTCTTCTGACACGTCAGGCCTATTCCATCTCAAGGTCTTTTGTAGGGTGGCGCAGGTAGTACCGGCCCCCATATATTATATTTTATTGTAGTGTAATGTAAAATAGGGCTAGGGTTAGGGTTAGATGAAGATGTGTATAAATAGTAAGTCTGGCCCATTTCTAAGGGTCGGTGAAATTGATGATTTTTCTATCCACAGTAATAGAAAAGCAATATTTTCATTTCAGTTGCAGAGCTCAATGCTCCATTATTTCACCTTCCAATAGTTAGACGCTCCCCTGGAGCCGCCATTGTATCACGCACCAGTTCTTGCTAGAAGAAATATTAATGAAGAAGGGAGATTTTTTTGCAATGATGTTGTTGGCATTCAAACTTCTGAGTTAATGGTATTTTATGTTTTATGTATGTCTTCTACTCTGATATTTTAAGTATCTTAACGACCTCTTTTCCCTTGCTACTGACAAAATACGAACTGATGGTTGTGTATTTCTTCGGTATTTAGTGTAGTATATCATAGCATTATCAATGTTTTGAATGTTTAAACATAACTATAGATAGATGTACTTCTAACCCTGCAGGATCTTTTTCAATTTATTTGCTAATTGTAGAATGCTTGGAGAAACCTCACCTTCCTGAATCTCCAGAGAGAATGAGTTGAAGAAACTAGCTATCCCCCTCAAAAATAGTCATTTCTCCCAACCGAGCCCCGCACCATCATGATCTGACACCCAGGTGCTTGGAGGCCCGGGGAATCTAACTTCCCTGGATAGCCTTTGTAGGTGGAGTTGGCCGGTATCCCCGGTACCCGGTGACAACTTATGACTGTTGGCAGACCCGGTCAGTAAAACCCCATCAACACTTGGCTCAACCGCTTCCATTTGATGAGTGTTTGTATCAACCATGAAGTATATAGTATCCTTGTACTTTTCCACAATAGTAGATGGTATTCTTTCCTTCTCATGCATTCTCTTCTAAAAATATTTAAGATATCCCCACACCTTGCTTGTAAATTCATTACCTAATATATTTATACAATTATTTATTTGAATGAAAATAGGGGTAACCTTTAACCAAGTGATGTTATCGATACCAAGGAACATGTTCTGAAAGTAAAAAATAGGCACACGATTATCTTACCATACTTAAACGTATGCTCCTTATCCTTTTTAATCTTCTCCAAATTTACCATTAATTTTTCTCTCAAGGTTTTCGCCAAATCATAATCTTCATTCTCTTTAATCATCATGTGTGTTGTATGAATAGCACCACCAGGTATGTTTTTCAGTCTTCTATAATGATATACCTTATAACCAATAACGATAGAAGCATAATTTACCTCTTCATTTTTAATGTCAGTCATTGTCATGGCATGACCATCCCACTTTGATTTTGTCATCCCGATCACTTCCTCATTTGGAATAGTTTGAAGAATAGGTACATCCCCAGTTATAGCATGAATTGCTTCCTTATTAATCTTATACGGTTGGTCCAACCACATAAATTTATCATGAATTCTACTCAGGATGAATCTTATCTGATCATCTTCAAATTTATTGGGATAGCTATTTGTATGGTGAAAAAAATTTCTGCTATGTGTTTGTGCTCATCTTTCAACACCATGTTATCATCACACAATTTATCATATTGTTCATGTATTTTCGCTTATCCTAAATCTTCCAATTTACAATGAATGTAAGCTCTAACATCCTCTACATGCAACACACCATAGGGTACGCTCGTTAGGGCAACCGTTGGGTCATTTTCTATAGACTTGAATGGATGTCTTTTAAATTTTGGTCATGGTTTCTCATTTATATTGATCAACTTAGGAATATCCATCTAGAATCTCAAACACAACAAGTATATAATAGATAAATACTTCAAACAATTCAAAACTAGGGTTCTTCCTAAAGAACATGACAACACCTGGTTGATTTTCTCTTCCAGATCAACACAAACAATCTCTCTTTATGGCTTGGATCTCAGCAAATGACTCAAACAATGCTAATTTCATTCCACAATAGATTTCACAATGTGCAAGGTAAGAATGAAATATAAAAATAACTTTTTATCAACCTTCGCATGCATGCATTAAATGCACTTACCGATAGAAATTACTTTATCACCGATTGACCCAGAATTTAATATCGATGATCAAAACATCATATAATTCATCAAAAATCCATAATATATTCCTTATTTCATCTTAATATGCTGATAAATCTTACCACACGCCTATAGGGGGTCCGAAGCTAGATTCAACATAGTTTCTCCCCCTTAGACACATGAAGTCTTAGTTTGATGATGAATTGTCCACACTTGATGGAGATGTGGATTCCTCTCAATTCATACTCTCTTCCTTGTTCATCCAGGTTTTGTTCATCTCTTTCCTGACCTCTTCTATATTCACAGTCTGTTTACCTTTCTGATTTCTTGACTGGTTTACCATTTGGTTCCTTAACCTGTAGTTCCTTGCAAAATGTTCAATCTTGTGACAATGAAAGCATGCCATAATAGTAGGTCTCCACAGTCTTGCATTACCTCTTGCAGTCCTCATTCTAAAATCCATAGCCATGTGTCCATAGTTACCACAAACTGAGCATGTGACATCAAATTGCCTCTTTCTTTGGTAAGGGCTTTCCCGGTTCACAGTTGGTCTTTGATTGATAACTCTTGAACTTAACCCATCATCTTTGTAACCATATTTGTTGCATTTGTTGTTGGAATTAATGGGAAGTGTGTACTGAGAGGGGAGGGGTGAATCAATACCTCTAAATTTTTCTCTTTTATCCTTTAACCTTTATGTAATCAATTGATTATCCAACCATTTGTTCTATACTATCTTGATGTAAGACATATCAATTCTTTTAACTTAATCAAACATGTGATCATAAATAAAAACATTCATGAAAGTAATTGACACATAACACAAGATATAATAACACAGAAAACTCCTGTTAGGAAGTAAAAATTGTGGTGGGGATGGCACCCACAAATTCTTCACTATCTGCAGATTGGAAGGGGTAGGTTAAGGCTTACAATTTGATCACTTCTAATGATCTACCATATTAGGAGTATCTATGGAGACTTTTTAAAGTCTACTATGTTAAGAGATTTAACAACATTGTTTAGTGTGCACTTGGTTAAGAGATTTATAATAGGATTATTAAATCCACCTTCCTTTAAAGGATTTTTACACTTTGCTTCACTTTTTATAATGTACGAAAATTACACTTTGACCTAAGTGTATGCAATCTCATATTGTTGATTATAGATCCATTCAATATTACATGTATAAGTGTATCACCTAATGTGATTGAATAATACCTATGTTTCTCGGTAGCCTTTGTTCTTGGTTCTTGATAACCAAATTCACCTTTTGTTGTTCTGGTTCTTGAAACTCTCAGTCTGATCCATAGATGTGCTCGTAGGATACATTCATCATGTCATCCATTATAAAGAATGATTACAACATCTATTTATAAGATATATTGACCTAATTAATTTTCACGTAAAAACAATATTAACTCTATGATCATAGGTTTACAACTTGACCTTGATCTTTTAGTCTGTGTTTTAAATTAGTTAGACTGATTAAAACACTTACAATAATGTTTCTTGTCACTTAAGTAATGGTTTTAAAACAAATCAAGACTCTATAAATAGAATATAAATATTTTATCTAACGTGGAAGTCAGATCCACTTTTTGCGGGATGTAACTAACTTTCAGTGTCTAATGGTCGGTCTGCATAGAAATAAATTTACATGTCTTTTGGTGATCCTTTGATTGACCTATCCATCGGGTTCCCTTGCTCTATCAGGTTCCTCTATTTCTACTCTTTTAGTTTCACTTGAGATTTGTCTCGTCGGGTTCCTCTATCAAGTTGTTCCTCTCAGGTTCCTCTTAGCACTTTCAGTTTTGCTTTGCATTGTGTCTTCGGTTTACCCTTTGAACTATTCTGTCAGTTTTCTCTTATCCTATCTTTCAGTGTATGATTACCGAAAGTGTTCTTTGCATACTAATGGCAAAATAATGTCATCAATCTCCCCCTTTGACTTTAGTATCAAAAACTGATATTTGCAAAATACTAACAAAATGTTTAGTATGTACACCATATATATTCCTTAGTCATTTCATGACTCCCCCTATGCATATATCGGTATAGTATAAGTGTATGTACATGATACTTTGTTCTTTTTCACCTTGTGTTGTATATATCTTATCATATCATTATACTCCCTTTTTTTGTTCTTTTTCTGTACTTTATAGTTTCCCATCTATACATATCATTATTTTCCCCCTTTTTTGATATTAAGGGAAAAGGTGTATACCTATAACTTATCAAAAATATGAGAGTGTGAGGACTTCATGTCCTCCATCATTTTCTCCTATTTGTCCTTCAGGTTGTCTAGAGCCATGTGCTCGAGTGTGATTCTTGCATGCATATCATAGATGTTGTCTGCTACAGACATCTCGGGGGTGGCTATCAGTTGCCTTGCTGAATTGATATGTTGTTGAAGAAGTGTAAGACTTGGTAGAAGTTGAGCTTGGAGCTTGGTAACCTCTTCCCTAAATTGTGTTTCTTCTTCCCATATTTCCTGTCTTAACCTTTTTATTTCAACAAGTTTCTCATAATACAACTTTATTGCATTGTCATCATTGGTTAAGCCTTTAGCACTAGTAGCTAGATTAGAATCTAACTTTGCTATTTTATCACTATGATCCTTAGTGAATTTTTCAAGTGTGCTCAATTGTTGTATCAAGGAAATAGCTTTAGCAATTATTGGATATAATTCACTTACTAATTTTGAAAGCTTTACCTTGTTTTCTGCCACTTCTTGGCTAATATTTTCAATAAGTTTGTGTTGATATTTCTGCTCTGCTCTCTCCTCAATTGTTTTTTTTGCATCAATGTTTTGTGTTGTGATGGCCTCGGTGAGAGTGGCTAGTTGATCAAGTATAGGTTTACTGTGATCAACATCAACATCAAGTACAATCTGATTCAAGATGTCCCTAGTTGTTTCTAGTACCATGGAGTCTCTGTGCTCCTTTCTTAGCTTCTCCTATAGTGCCTTCCTTTGGCATATTTCACTATACTCTTTTAGTGCTTCATAGTCTAGTGTAGTTGGGTCACATTTGGGTATCTCAATTATCTCATCTAGAGTGACTTCCAAATTAGTCTTTTTGGTTTTCTTCTTCTGAGTTTCACTTGAATGTAGAGCCATAGCCAGCTTCTCAGCTTTGTCTGTTGTGCTGGATAAAGTGATTGGGGGGTGTTGCCTCTTTTTTCTATTGTGCCTCGGTGTTAGCCTATTGGTTTTGAGTGGACATCTCCACATCAACCTTGACATTATCTATAGAAAACTTTTCAGTTTCCTCAGGAGGGTCATCTTTTTTTTTAGCTCCTTCATCGGTATCTTTATGTACTTCATCTTCCTTTGTCTGTGCATCCTTCTCAATAGTGTGTCCATCTCTTTGATTTGAATCACCTTTGGTAACCTTATCAGTATCAATTACATTTTGAGTGTCTCCGATGACCTTCTGGTCATCGGTGTTTCCTTCATCCCCTGCATCCTCGGGAATGCTTGAATATTTGTCAGGTGATTTGTCTTTTTCTTGAAGTATATTTATGGCTTGCATCAATATTGGCATGTTGCCTGGTATGTTCACCTTTGAAGTTTCAATTGTAGTGTCATGTTCGTTGGTCTTGTCCTTGGTAATAGTGACATCTTCATCTTTCTGTATTTCTTCTGTTGGATCATTGGTAATGTCAATGATTCTATTGTCCACAATGTTGTCCATAGTGGTGTTCGACCATGTCTCATCTACAACATTGATATCCTTGTTTCCTGTGGTTTCCATATCCTCTTTGTCCAATTCAACTTTTGTGATGATAATTGGTTATGTGATCTCAGTAGCCTGATCATCCTTGTGTGGTTCATTTGTGAGAAGTTTTCTCTCGGGACTTGCTTCCTTAGTAGGTTTTTTGAGTATCTTACTCCAAATTTTGTTGTCATCCTTCTCTAGGTCTATTAGCTTGCCATCAAGTATCTTGTAAGCTCTCATATTGGGTGAGAACTCTTGCGCATGTTTCTCCATCATCTCCTTAATTTCTTCCATTTTTGATTCGGAAGGCATAAGAGAAACACTCTCCTATTGGGTGAGAACTCATGTGCATGTTTCTCCATCATCTCCTTGATTTCTTCCATTTTGGATTCGGGAGGCATAAGAGAAACAAGGACTCTTTACCTTACCTCTTTCTCATTCTTTAATGCATAGGTCCATCTAGCAGATATTATATCATATAGTGCATTGGGCATTTTGTCATAAAGTTTTACTGGTACATATTTAAATGTACTCATCATTTTGATGATTGCCTCTTCAATCTTGTTCTAGTCCAAGGGATCCAGAGTTAACCATCTTCTGGATTTTGACTCAGTAGTTGATCCTGATTTAACCATTAGTGCACATATCTCATCAATGGTTTTAGGGATCTTACTCTTCTCCTTATGAACACCTTCATCTTGTTCGATGTCCTCAATGTCCTCCTTCGTTCTAATGAACTTTCTTCTTTTTGTTGCCCCTTTTTGCTGTGTTGTTGGTTTCCTCTTGCAGGTCCTTACTTGACCTTTCTTCAATGGTGAAGGACGTGTGTCCTTAGCTATTTGACTTCTAGTCCTTGAAGTAGCTGTGGTTCTAGGTTTCTTATTTGGTGTTGGTAATGGAGTATCTAACTCTGTAGACTCAGATTCACTTTCTTGCTTAGCCTTACCGATAGGTGACTGTCCCTCAATTTCTTCTATCTGTTTGGTTTCTTCCTCTGTAACCAACAACCTTTTCTTCAAGTTCTTTATCATTTTACCTTTCTTCCTATCTATTTGTTTCACAACCAAGCTAGTTTTGATTCTTTCTTTGGCTTCTTCATAAGTGTTAAACTTGGGGTGTGTTTTGTCTAAGGGCTCATTTATCAATGCATCGATGGCATTGGATGCTTGATCTATGTTTACCTCATAGTCTAGTGGTTATAGCCATGTTGTCCTTGGTAAACCAGGTTTGATATATGTTTAATCTCTATCAATCATGAAACATATATCATTCTTGAATTTCTCAATTAGTTGCTCTGGGATCCTTACTCTTTTCTGCATTCTCTCCTTGAATCCAGTAAAGTACTCATCCATAACTATCTCAAAATTGTCTCCCAGTGATGTTATATACTCACTGATCTGTATGGTAACTGCTCTAGTTGTATCCCATTTACATCTCCTACTGATGGAAAATATTCTTGGAAGTAAAAGAAAATGCACATGATAAGTTAGCCGAACTTACATGAATTTGTTTTTGCATTTCTAATTGTCTTTAGTTTTCTTCTAACTGGTTGAGTAGAAGTTCTGACATATCCAACTGAGTTCCTTTATTTACAATATTATATGATGTATCCACTGCTCTGGATGCTATGTTGTTCTTCCAACTGGCTTGAAATAATTTGTAGCCTAGGCCACATGCTCCAAATTTCAGTTCATCATCTGTGAAAGTGGATACCTTAAGTCCTCTTCCATCACACTTAGCTCCTACATTCATTTCAATTTCAGCCCTGGGTATGTGCTTCAATGCCTTTACCTTATTGATTATAAGATAATCAATGACTACATGAATAACATCTCGTGTTATTTTTTTAGGCTCATCTAGCCATAGCTTGTGGTTGTGAATTTTTCTCAGTACTAACTGAATCCATTCGGTCTTGAATACCTTTGGGAACAATAGGGAATTTGTGAGCCCTTTCACTTCTATGTACTTTTTCTCATCTTTAATATATCCATCGTCATTACATAGCTTCTTGAAATCTTGTTCAACCTCTAGGTTGCCAATTTCTACAATCTTGCGTTGAATGTATGCTCGCACGTCTTTGACGAGCAAAACCCTAGCTGGTAATTGTGAGAATGCTCCAGCATTGTCGGGTTGTGATGCAACCTCTGGGCATATCTTGTAATGGGGTTCCACACAGGTAGAATTCTTGATAAGTTTGACCTTATCCTTCTTGATACTCTTCATTTTAGTGGTTCTTGAAGTCATGGCCATTGTTTTAGACATTTAGGGATTTTCATAAAAGATGAACAAAGCTCTCGGTTATTGTTAGTACTTACTTCAACCTTTGTAGCTATGTTTGATCAGCTTGGAGTGCTTTGTAATGGGTTGGAGTCACTTTCAATGCTGTATCTTCTCACTTTGTTTTCTCTTTGGTCATTCACTCAAGTTGCAGGTGAGAAATAAAACCCTTTCATCACCTTTTTATAGACTTTTGCCCTAAGTTGAGTCATTAATGCTCAACCACTCCTTGGTGTGTGAAAATGGAGTCGTCAAGTTAAACACTAACTTCTCTTTTCAATAACAATGTGATGCTTTGGGGTAGTTGTCTAACTTCTTACTTTTATCGATGGGTTTCATTGTTTTGGCGAAGACAACTTTTTCATCTTGCTTGATTACCGACAATTTTTAGTTTACACTAGCAACTTTATCTTTTACATGTTAACCGACGGTTTTCAGTAAGTGTAGACAATTCAACTTTGAGTGTATACCAATGGATTTTGGTATGTATTATGTGATGGAATAGTTTTCATAGATTTTAACAAGTAATACCATGATGCATCTTTACTTATGCTAATTTGGCATGTCATCAACATATTATGGAACTGATGTAAAATACAACTTAGTATAATGTAGTTCCATGCTTGTTCTGCTTAGGTGGGGTTGGTGATGTCACCAGATCCATTGGATAGGGTGTCACCAATTGCATTGCTCAGTCCAGCTTCATCATTGTTTGTAGCTTTCCTCCACATTTTGTTTCTCATCTTCCAGATGTATTCAATGGTATTTCCATTGGGGAAAGTGTTGGTTTCTGTCATTCGGTCTCTACAGTCTTTCTTGAGATGACCAAATTTATGATAGTGTAAGCATGCCATTCCGGGGTTAGTCCAGCCTCTAGATTTTCTTGTCCACTGTCTCATAGAGTTTGCAAAAATGTGACCAAATCTTCCACATGTTGTACAATTTATCCATGTGTTGTAATCCCATACATAATGGTTACTGACTCTTTTCGGTTGATAGGAAGTTTCTTGACCTTAAGGCTTCCATGCTTACTTTTTCTTCTTCTAGCATTCAAGAGTTGTGTGCCCATTCATTTTGGAAGTAGGACATTATTTGTCCATGTAGGTTTCCTTCTTTGGTTGTTTCATCTCAAACTTACATTCATATGCTTTATGTCCTTTCTTGTTACATTTATAACAAAATCCTATGAATGAAGATGTGGATTTAGGAATACCTTTCATTTTGCTCTTGCATACATTTGATGTGTGGCCTTGCTTTCCACTGTGATTTCTTGTCAGCTTTCTTGGTCTTGGATTTGCATAGGAATTCTTTGGATCATCTTGATTGGGTGATTCTCTATTCTCGGTATAGCCTAGACCGGTGTAGTTGTTGATTTTTCATATGTCCATCAAGAAAATCATCCATTCTTTTATTGCTTTCTTCAGCTTTCTTGATAATTTCATTATGTTGCTATTAAATTCTGAGTTCTTGTTTCAGCTTTTCATTTTCTTCCCTTAGCTCACTGAAAGCTTCTATTCTTCAATGAGTTCAACATTCATTTTGTTTGTCTCTTGACTCATAAGAATAATCTAATTTGTAATCTCATGATCATGATGTTCTGTTAATATTTGTATTTCTGATTCTTTTCAGTAAGCTTCCTTCTATCATCAATAGCTAGTGTTCTTTCTTGCTCAGCTTGTCTAGCATTGTTCATGACATCAATCATTCTTACCATCTATGTCTCTTGACCAATTTGTAGAGATTTCACTTGTCCGGCCAGATGTTGATTGATTCCATTTAATCTTCTGTTGCTTTCTTCTTATGTGTCTGATGCTTTGATAGTAGTTGATCCTAAAGACTCAAAGAAATCTGGTATCTCTTCCTCATGGTAATCTATTTCATTACAGCGTGATGCCATAATATTTCTTTCATCTAACAACTATCTCATCTTGATTCTAGCTTCTTTATACTTCTCATAGAAGATCTGAATTTCTAGCTTCTGATTATCAATACTCTTGTCAAGTCTGTACTTCTCCATTGTATAGTCTTTTCTCTTAATCCTTTAAGCTTTCCAAATAAGAGACTTAGCTCTGATACCAATTGTTGGCATTAATGGGAAGTGTGTACTGAGAGGGGAGGGGTGAATCAGTACCTCTAAAAATTTTATCTCTTTTATCCTTTAACCTTTAGGTAATCAATTGATTATCCAACCATCTGTTCTATACTATCTTGATGTAAGACATATCAATTCTTTTAACTTAATCAAACATGTGAGCATTCATAGAAAAATTCATGAAAGTAGTTGACACATAACACAATATATGATAACATAGAAAACTCATGTTAGGGAGTAAAAACTGTGGTGGGGATGGCACCCACAAATTCTTCACTATCTGCATATTGGAAGGGGTCGGTTAAGGCTTACAATTTGATCACTTCTGATGATATACCCTGTTAGGATTATCTGTGGAGACCTGTTAAAGTCTACTCTGTTAAGAGATTTAGCAACATTGTTTAGTGTGCACTCGGTTAAGAGATTTACAATAGGATTGTTACATCCACCTTCCTTGAAAGGATTTTTACACTTTGCTTCACTTGTTAGAATGTCAGAAAATTACACTTTGACCTAAGTGTATGCAATCTCCTATTGCTAATTACAAATCCATTCAATATTACATGTATAAGTGTATCACCTAATGTGATTGAATAATACCTCTGGTTCTCGGTAGCCTCTATTCTTGGTTATTGATAACCAAATTCACCTTTTGTTGTTCTGGTTCTTGAAACTCTTAGTCTGATCCATATATGTGCTTGTAGGCTATATTCATCCTCTCATCCATTATAAAGAATGATTACAAAATCTGTTTATAAGATAGATTGACCTAATTAAGTTTCACGTAAAACAATATTAACTCTATGATCATAGGTTTACAACTTGACCTTGATCTTTTAGTCTATGTGTTTTAAATCAGTTAGACTGATTAAAACACTTACAATAATGTTTCTTGTCCCTTAAGTAATGGTTTTAAAACAAATCAAGACTTTATAAAAAGAATATGAATGTTTTATCTAACATGGAAGTCAGATCCACTTTTTGTGGGATGTAACTAACTTTTGGTCTCTGATGCTTGGTCTGCATAGAAATTAGTTTACCTGTCTTTCAGTGATCCTTTGATTGACCCATCCATTGGGTTCCCTTTCTCTATTAGGTTCCTATGTTTCTGCTCTTTCAATTTTTCTTGAGATTTGTCTCATTGGGTTCCTCTTAGCACTTTCAGTTTTGCTTTGCATTGTGTCTTCGGTTTACCCTTTGAACTGTTTTGTCTATTTTCTCTTATCCTTTCTTTCGGTGTATGATTACCGAAAGTGTTCTTTGCATACTAATGGAAAAATAATGTCATCATTTGTAACAGTAACCATCAAATCTACTAGATCTAATACTGGTTATAGATCTACAATCATAAGCAGTATGTCCATGCTTATTGCAATTGTAAAAATATCCATCAAAAATGCTTTTTTTATTCATAGATATGCTCCTACATACATTTGCAGTATGACCTACCTTATGACAATTGAAACATACATGTTTTTAGGCTTTCTTACTATAATATCTTTGTGTTACCTTCAACAGAGACTTTCCTTCATGCTTGATATCCTTTTTTTCTAGAATATTCTCCAATTTTAAAAGTAGTCTTATCGGTGTAGCCAATGTATGTGGTCTCTTTGTTCCTTCTTTGATTCCTTAGTTGTTCATCAAATTTTGTAGTATTGCCATGAAATTTCTTTAGTAGATCATTGACAGTCTTCAACTCTCCTTTTATTTTCTCATTCTCATTTCTCGGATCTTCATTCAGCCCTAGAGATTCTTGATACTCTTCATTAGTCTCATGTAAATGTTCATGAAATTTACTAACCTCTTATTTAGATTTGAAAATCTCATCCACTTTAGCCTTTAGGTTTTTATCTTTGGCTTTTAGGGCATCCTCTGCAACTTTCCTTGAATCTTCTATAGATCTCCTTGCTTCCAATTCTTACTCATTTTGATTAATTTGGCTTCCATTTCTCTCTTAATTTTTTTGTTATCCTTTTTTAGTTTTAAATCTCCATAGCCATGGCTTCTAGGGCTGCTTCAGATTCATCAGTTCTACTTTGTTCAGACAATTACTCAATGTATTCTTGACTCTCACTCGACTGTTCAACAAGCTCTTTTCTTTTAGCTCTCGACTACTTCAAATGATTCTTCAACTCCTCAATGGCCATTTTAGCTTCTTTGATTTGCATCCTTTGCCTCAAAAAACACTCCATTTTTTTGTTAAGGATCCTACCCAAGCTGTTAGGCTTCTTCAAGGTAACTAGGATCTGATACCAATTGTTACCTTCAACAGAGACTTTCCATCATGCTTGATATCTTTATTTTCTAGAATATTCTCCAATTTAAAAAGTAGTCTTATTGGTGTATCCAATGTATGTGGTCTCTTTGTTCCTTCTTTGATTCCTCAGTTGTTCATCCAATTTGTAGTATTGCCATTAAATTTCTTCAGCAGATCATTGGCAGTCTTCAACTCTCCTTTTATTTTCTCATTCTCATTTCTCATATCTTCATTCAGCCCTAGAGCTTCTTGATACTCTTCATTAGTCTCATGCAAATGTTCATGCAATTTACTAACCTCTTATTCAGATTTGAAAATCTCATCCACTTTAGCCTTTAGGTTTTCATCTTTGACTTTTAGGGCATCCTCTGCAAATTTCCTTGAATCTTCTGTAGATCTCCTTGCTTCCAATTCTTACTCATTTTTATTAATTTGGCTTCCATTTCTCTCTTGATTTTTTTCTTATCCTTTTTTAGTTTTCAATCTCCATAGCCATGGCTTCTAGGGCTGCTTTAGATTCATCAAATCCACTTTGTTCAGACAATTACTCAATGTATTCCTAACTCTCACTTGACTGTTCAACAAGCTCTTTTATTTTAGATCTTGACCACTTGAAATGATTCTTCAACTCCTCAATGGCCATTTTAGCTTCTTTGATTTGCATCCTTTGCCTCAAAAAACACTCCATGTTTTTGTTAAGGATCCTACCCAAGCTGTTAGGCTTCTTCAAGGTAACTAGGATATGATACCAATTGTTAGCCTTTAAAGGTACTATGAGGGGGGGATGAATAAGTGTACCCACAATTCTGAAACACTTCTTAAATAGATTTCACAATATCCAACGTGCAAAAGTAAATGCAATATAGAAACCTAACTCATAAACTATTCACACAAAATAGACACAAGTGTTGGAAAGCTACAATGTAAACAATTATTGTTTTGTCATTGATGTCAAACCTTAACTGGTGAGACTATTGCTATCTATTTGAGTACCATATCTATTGATTGTTGAAGAAGATTTTAAGGAAAGGATAACAAGAAGACCGAGTGAAATGGTTGAGTTATGATAAATTACAAGGGTACTTGATCAGTTGGCACATTGGTAAAGTAATGTGTTGTTTATCTATTACACTAAGTCAAGATGTCAATTTACTAGGAACAGTATATGTCGAGCGAAGTTTGTGTTGACCGAGCACTAGTGTATGCTGAGCATAATTTCTAAGTGTCGACTGAGCACCAGTAAATTGCCAAGGAAAATAGTGATGACTGAGTGGAGGAACACAGTGTTGGTCGAGCAACAATATTTTAGTAATTGTTGAGATTTGAGATCTCTGGCTGACATAATTGAATTTATTGGGATATGTAAAGTTAATTAAGGATAAGCACGATTGGTTCACACTATTTAAATGCATGGGTAATCGTAATTAATGCATGTATCCAAAATTTAATTAGTGATTACTTTCGAGAAGTAAATTAAATGTAAATGATAAAAATATCTGTTGGATCTGACCTAACCTAAGATCTAGGATCTTGATTAAGCGACAAAGATTTATTTTACCTAGATGAAGAGGTATAAGATAACCTCAAGGGGCTATTCAAGAAGTGGTTTATGTGAAAAGTGTATGCAAGAGGATTGCATGGTTAATTAAATTATTGGCATGATCTAGTAGAGAAGGTTGAACATAGAAGCAGAGAGTTGTGAAAGTGATTGCTTGACAGATTTCCAAGAAGATCTGAAGATTGAAATGAGAATGGAGGCCACTCAGTGAATTAGCATAAGAGATGAATTAGATTTGGATTCGCAAAGTAAGTTGTATGTATCAGATCACACTTGTTGATTATTTTTTAACCATTGTATCAGTCAAAATTCTTTAACTAGGTTGACCTAACAGTCATTGTATAAATCTTTTGAGCAAGGTGACATTCAAGTGGAATGTTCCAAGACCTCTAACAAGGCCACTCCTGACATGGTGATTAAATCCTTTAACCAGGTCACATTTAGCAATGTGTTTTGTAACCTTTAACAGGGTTGGCTCCTAGCAAAGCTCACTTCAGAAGAGTGAAAACTTGGTAGCATGTTACTGGTGGTTTTTCCCAATTTGGGTTTCCACGTTAAATATTAGTGTCAACTTGTGTGAATGTTTATGTTGTGTTTTACTGTTAAGTTTCTACAAGATGATTACATTTGAACAGTAAACTGCATATTTATGTTGTTGACTTATGTTGTTACTGCCAAGCAGGTATGAGTTGTTTAAAGTGCTATAAAATTTCAATTGGTACATCTTGACCTGAGGATAAATGATTCACCCCCCTCCCTCTCAATTATTCTAAATTCATTCTAACAATTGGTATTAGAGCTTTGGTCTCTTGAAAACAGTTTGAAGGTACTTGGAGCAAAAGATCAAGATGTATAAAAAGGAGGTACCAAAGTTGAACAAAGGTAACTTCCCTACATGGTAGAGTTGGATGAAATTGCATCTGGCTAGTATTGGTGATGCTTCTAAGTGCTATATTGAACATCATTATGTAGTCCCAACAACACCTCTCACCGCTGAACAATTAAGAGAATAGCAAGAACACAATCAAGCAATGTTGGAGATCGCATCATCCCTAAGCTATCCTAAATTTGAAGACATAAAGAACTGTAAAAATGCAAAGCAGATGTGGGATACCCTAGAAACCATCTATGGAGGAGATACAAATGTGCTGAGAGCCAAATCTGAAAATTTAAGAGGTAATTTTGATGAAATGAAAATGCAAGAAGGAGAAAATATAGTTCAATATTGTGGTAGGGTAAAAGAAGTTGTAAATGCTATTAGAGGAGCTAATGGAACCATTGATGATAACACCATTATGAGAAAGGTATTGAGGAATCTTCTTCCTATATACGCTATTAGAGTCTCTACAATTCAAGAATTAAGATGTACTAATAAAAATTTGACTTTAGAAGGTCTGGTAGGCAGACTTACTACATTTGAGATGTCAAATTTTGATAACTACACTCCACAAGCTATTGATTTTGCATTCAAATCCTAGTTGGTCCTTAACAAATCAAAGAAAAGAAAGAAATATGTAAACAGTGATAGGGACACTACAGATGATAATCTGGAAGAACTTGAGGCACTTATGGAAAGAAGACTATCTAGAAGAAAAGGAAAATTTAAAGGTAAACTTCCTATCATTTGTTTTTCATGTAACAAAGTTGGTCATATTGCTGCTAGATATCCTGATAAGAATGAAAAAGATGAAAGAAGAGACAACAAGTACAAAGACATAAAGGATGACTGAGACTTTAGGAAGTATAAGGATTACAAAGACAAAGGTAAGAAATATTGTTATATAGTTGAATAAACTTCTGACAGTGGAACTGATAATGCTGATGAAAATGATATAGAAGTTGTGTATGTTTATAAGAAAGATGATTTTGATGATGATGAGAAAACTGCATTAATTTCTTATATGAGTAAAGGTGACTAACAGATTATTGGCAGTGGTTGTTCACATCACATGACTGGTGATAAGGATAAATTTGAAACCTTAGATCAGTGCAATGGCAGTTATGTTAAATTTGGTAATGCTGCACTATATCTTGTTAAAGGGAAAGGATCAATTAAATTGATTGACAAGATTAGATGTGACAATGTATATTGGGTTGACAATCTTAACTATAATTTATTGAGTGTTGCACAGCTGAATACTTCTGGTTACAGAGTTGAATTCCATCACAAGAAGGCAAAGATCTATGATGTCACTGAAGAACTAGTTGGAAGTGGAGAGCAAACAAAAGGTAACTTGTTCTATCTAGACTTAGCTGATGAGACATACTTGTTTGAACAATATAATGATGTTTGGTTATGGCATAAAAGGTCATGTCATGTAAAATTTGATAAATTGGTAAGCATAAGCAAATTGAAAAATGTTAAAGGGCTGACTAAGTTAAAAAAACCTGAAAATGCAATGTGTAAGCAATGTTAATTGGGAAAAATGACTAAACCTAGTTTCAAAAGAAAGACTCATACTTATGAGGAAATTCTGGAATTGGTTCATACTAACCTTTGTGGTCCCATTGGTGAGAAAAGTTACTATGGAGACAAATATTTTATTCTATTTGTTGATGATTACTCTAGAATGATGACTGTTATGTTTCTTAAAGAAAAATCTGATGCATTCCAATTATTTAAGTGGTACTTGGCAAAATTTGAAAAGGAGATAGGAAAAAGTCTGAAATGTTTGAGATCTGATCGAGGAGGCGAGTTTATTTCTAATGATTTTAACATGTTCTGCAATGACCAAGGTATAAAAAGACAAATGTCCCCACCTAGGACACCATCACAGAATGGTATTACTGAAAGAAGAAATAGATCTATCATGGACTGTGCCAGAACACTATGATGAAGAAAAATGTTGCACAAAAATATTGGACAGAAGCTGTAAGTACAACAGTATATACCCTAAACAGAGTACAAGTCAACAAAGGTACTAATGTTACACCTTATAAGCTATGGTATGGATATGCACCTAATGTAAGATATTTCAAAGTTTTTGGAAGCAAATGTTTCATACTGAAGGATAACAAAAATGGAAAACTTGATGCTAAAGGTGAGGAAGGCATATTTCTTGGATATTCAACTAAAATTAAAGCATATAAGTGTTTGAATTCTAACACTAACAAAATTGTGGAAAGTGCAAATGTTAGAATTGATGAATATGCAGAAAGAAATGAAGCAGAAAGCACATAGGAACTTGAAAGTTATAAATCATTTGTCTATCTATATGAGGAAGATTCTAATATATTACTTGAAACTAAGAATGAGGTTGTCAAGCAACAACTAACACCTGCCGAGTCACAGAAAGTGGTTGCCAGACAACAGGAGGTAATTGTCGATCTATCTGATGGAGATGTCGAGACACATAATCAACCTGAATTGAACGAGAACAATGAATATGAAGCAAAGAAAGAACCTACTCTAGCAAAGTATGTGAGAAGGAACCACAAACCTGATCAAATCATAGGATCAAATGATTCTGCAGTTATGACAAGTAAGTTGAGAGATGGTACATGCTTGTTATGTGATTTTGAGCCTAAAACAGTAAAAGATGCCTTAGAGAATGAAGACTAGATACAAGCCATGAATGAAGAAATTGAACAGATTGAAAAGAATAATACTTGGACACTTGTACCTAGGCCAAATGACAAAAATATAATTGGTACTAAGTGGGTATTTAGAAATAAGCTGAATGAACATGGAGAAGTAACAAGGAATAAAGCTAGACTGGTATGCAAGGGTTATGCACAAGAGGAAGGAATTGATTATGGAGAAACGTTCACCCCAGTTTCAAGATTGGAAAGAGCCAGAACCTTACTTGCATATGCATCCAACAAAGGTTTTAAAGTTTATTAGATGGATGGAATGTACATTGAACAAGCTGATGGATTTATTGAACCAAGCAAGAGGAACATGGTTTGCATACTACACAAGGAACTATATGGATTGAAGCAAGCACCAAGAGCATGGTATGAGAGATTGCACAATTATTTGATAAAGATTGGATTTGTAAGAACCAATGACAACAACAATCTGTATTTGAAGACAAAAAAATAAAGGTGCTTTATTAGCTGAAATTTTTGTTGATGACATTATATTTGGTGGACAAGATGTGTTATGCCAAACATTTGCAAAAGAGATGCAAACTGAATTTGAGATGTCTGTGTTTGGTGAGATCAAATTCTTTGTTGGCCTACAAATATATCAAATGAAGAATGGTATCTATATTACTTAATCAAAATATGTAAAGGAGATACTAAAAATTTTTGGAATGGAAGAATCAAAACCAGTGAGTACACCCGTGGCTACTAGACAGAAGTTAAAAAAATAATGATACAAAAGAAGTGAATCAAACCCTTTACAGTTCAATGATTGGAAAGCTACAATATGTTGTGCACAATAGACCTGATATTGCTCTGGCTGTTGGAATTGTTGCAATATTTTCTGCCAATCCAAAGGAAACTCATATGATGGCAGTAAAAAGAATTTTTGAGATATTTGAAAGGAACAGGTGAATATGGTCTGTATTAAAAAAAGAATGATAAGTTTGAGCTCAGAGTTTACACTGACTCTGATTGGGCTAGAAATGTGGATGATAGGAAAAGAACCATAGGTGGCGCATTTCTTTTGGGAAAGAGATTAGTTTCATGGACAAGCAAGAAATAGAATTTCACCTCACAATCTACAGTTGAAGTCGAGTATGTGGCAGAAGCAGTTAAGTGCTCTAATATTGTGTGGTTGAAGATACTACTGAAAGGTATGAAAGAAGATATCATAGAACCAGTTGTTATATATTGTGATAACATGAGTGCCATCAATATTTCTAAGAACCTTGTGATGAACTCTAAGACAAAGCATATAGCTATCAAGTATCATTACTTGAGGGAGCTAGTTCAAAGCAAGGAAGTGAGACTGGAATATGTGCATACTAAGGAATAGTTAGAAGACATATTTACAAAAGCACTACCCAAGGATGCTCATGAGCATCTATGAGGTAAATTAGGGGTGATTCCCCTAACTGAGGCTAATTAGTTCATAATGGAACTGTTGCATCAAATGTTATATTCAGAATATTTGACACATTGATGCATAGAAAGTCACACTTTAGGATGTTGCCTAAAGCTATGAAAGAAAGACAAGGATAGAAAAGAGGATCAATCATAAGCAAGATGACAAGAACAACATGATACTGAGTTAGAATAGAATAATCTTCATGATGAAGATGTCAACGTCTTTGGCATTGTTGTCAAAGAGAGAGAGAGATTACTGAAAGTGGGAGAGTTTACTATACTTAGAAAAAAAGGGAGAGTTTACTGAAAGAGAGAATCTACAGATGAATAGAAATAGAAAGATTTCAGTGTGATTAAAGAGAAAGAGGGAGAAATGTTTTACAAGATGTGAATTAGAATGAAGCTAAAGAAATTAATGAAGATTTGTTCATATCAAGGAACACAGGCAGACTTTTTGGATTATATGGTAACTATGTTTGTAAAATTGTTTTTTTAATGTTTAGTGTTGCCATCAATGCCAAAGAGGGAGATTGTTGGAAAGCTACAATGTAAATAATTATTGTTTTGTCATTGATGTCAAACCTTAACTGGTGAGACTATTGCTATCTATTTAAGTACCATATCTATTGATTGTTGAAGAAGATTTGAATGCAAGGATAACAAGAAGACCGAGTGAAATGGTTGAGTTATGAGAAATTACAAGGGTACTTGATCAGTTGGCACATTGGCAAAGTAATGTGTTGTTTATCTATTACACTAAGTCAAGATGTCAGTTTACTGGGAATAGTATATGTCGAGTGAAGTTTCTGTCGACCGAGCAGTAGTGTATGCTAAGCATAATCTAAGTATCGACCGATCGCTAGTAAATTGCCAAGGAAAATAGTGATGATCGAGTGGAGGAACACAATGTTGGCCGACCATCACTATTTTGGTAATTGTTGATGTTTGAGATCTCTAATTGGCATAATTGAATTTATTGGGATATGTAAAGTTAATTAAGGATAAGCATGATTGGTCCACACTATTTAAATGCACGGGTAACCATAATTAATGCATGGATCCAAGATTTAATTAGTGATTACTTTGGAGAAGTAAATTAAATGTAAATGATGGAAAGATTCATTGGATCTGACCTAACCTAAGATCTACGATCTTGATTAAGCGGAAAAGATTTATTTTACCTAGATGAAGAGGTATAAGATAACCTCAAGGGGCTATTAAAGAAGTGGTGTATGTGAAAAGTGTATGCAAGAGGATTGCATGGTTAATTGACTGATTGACATGATCTAGCAGAGAAGGCTGAACAAAGAAGTAGAGAGTTACATAAGTGATTGCTTGATGAATTTCCAACTAGATCTGAAGATTGAAATGAGAATGGAGGCTACCCAGTGAATTAGCATAAGAGCTGAATTGGATTTGGATTTGCAAAGTAAGTTGTATGTATCAGATCACACATACCGATTACTTTCTAACCATTGTATTAGTCAAAATCCTTTAACCAAGTTGACCTAACAGTCATTGTATAAATCCTTTGAGCAAGGTGACATTCAGGTGGAATGTTCTAAGACCTCTAACAAGGCCACTCCTGATAGGGTGATTAAATCCTTTAACTAGGTCACATTTAGAAATGTGTTTTGTAACCTTTAACAGGGTTGGCTCCTAGAAGAACTCACTTGAGAAGAGTGAAAACTCGGTAGCATGTTACTGGTGGTTTTTCCCAATTTGGTTTTCCATGTTAAATACTAGTGTCAACTTGTGTGAATGTTTGTGTTGTGTTTTACTGTTAAGTTTCTACAAGCTTATTACATTTGAATAGTAAACTACATATTTATGTTGTTGACTTATGTTGTTACTACTGAGCATATTTGAGTTGTTTAAAGTGCTATAAAGTTTCAATTGGTACATCTAGACTTGAGGATAACTGATTCACCCCCCATATCAGTTATTCTAAATTCATTCTAACAACAAGAATCAATATTTTTCCCTTGCAAACCCTTGCTAGAGGAATAAAACCACGTGTGGAATGGTATCCACAAATTTCACTAGTCCACTAAAGAAATCTTCCCTGTTGGGAGCAATTACAAAAACCCTATTAGAGGTTTACCCGGTTAAGAGTATTTTATCCTGGTTAGAAGCTAATACAAGTCTTGTTAAAGACTACTCTATTAATATATTTCAAAATCCTTTTAAGAGTCAACTTGTTAGAGGATTTACACTTTAGATCCTATTAAAGATCCTTCTCACCCTGTCAGGAGTGTCCTAGTTAAAGGATTTAAGATTGCAAACCTATTAGGGCTTGTCTTGAGATGGACCCAAGAATAACTGACTTGAAAATGACCTTCTTGTCTGAAAGATCCACTTTATTTATTCTCACAACACTTCCTTAAGCATCCAACACCTGCAAAAAATTACAATCTCTTATCGCGTCATCTAAACATCACCACAAATTAACCCTAATTCAAAAATCCATCCTTCTTTTATAACAAGTTACACAAGTCAAGCTCTTGACCTAAAATGTTTTACCCATCGACTTAAAAATCAAATCTGATTGTGCCAAAAAATATTGGTCAACTCAATAGAGTTTACACAACATGAACTGGGTTGAAAAAAACCATTTTCAAACATTAAATAGACCGGGGAACCGATATAAACAAACTTATTCTAACTGTCTCTTGTTCATCATGTCAGTACACTTAAATATTAAATAACTTGCACAGATCTTCAAACTAACTAATGTGATCATAGATGTAGGTAGATATACGTCTGTAGATGTTATATGCATGATAACACACCTTAAATGGATCTCCAACACCAAATCTGATTGACTATATCTCACTTATTATCATTTTCCAAATTGACTGCACACTTAACCATTTCTTCCGTTTGATATTCAACACCATCGGTAAATATGATCTCTTTCCTCCAATACATCATGTTTCCAGAAATGAAAAAACCACAATACATTATCATGATCAACACTCAGATCCTCTTCACCAAATTCTAACATGTCTCATGCTCATAGTAAAGGAAACAAGAGAGAAGAGAAAGAGAGATAAATGATCGTGGGCAAACCACAAAGAGATAAGACATCACTAAGTTCAAGGATGTAAGCCCCCAAATGAAGTATATTAACTCAAACAACCATGTGTAAGGACACAAAAATAAACAAAAAGACAAAATAAAACAAACAACAAACAACAAAAGAGAAAAGACATAAACAAAAAATGGGTTAGTACTAAAAACAAAACTCCAAATCAACCTGTTGAAGAGACCTTAATCGATAAAATGTCCCAACCACTATTATCACATCCGGAAAGCTATTGCAAGAGCACAAATGGTCACATAGAAAGTGCAAGAGAATAAACCATGGCCAAGACAACACTCCATGATCTAACCCACTAGAAAAGTTATGAGAGCATGGAAGAAAGAGAGAGAGAGACCATGAATCCAGCTGTCTAGAAAGTTGTTTTATGCTAGGTGATCCATGGGAGGGAAGATGATGAAAAAGGAGAAAGGATAACAAGTTGTATTATGCTAGTTCCACTCATCCCAAGAGATAGTGAAGGTGGAATTGATGGTCTAGTAAGTTGTGTTACAAGATAACACTCCATGATCTAACCCACTAGAAAATCTATGAAAGCATGGAAGAAAGAGAGAGAGACCATGAATACAATAGTATAACTAATTTTTTATGTTAGGTGATTCATGGGAGGGAAGAGAAGGAAAAAGTAGAAAGGCTAGAAATTTGTATTATGCTAGTTCCACTCATCCCAAGAGAGAGCAAAGGTGGAATTGATGGTCTAGAAGGTTGTGTTATTCTAGTAAACTCTAACTTGAAAACTCTGTGTACATGGTGACTTATCCTAAGGAAAAATTTATCTCCTTAGGGGATTTGTGAAAAGGGAATAGTCCTATGGAAAGCATAATCTCCACATGGATCTATAAAATAGATAAGTCTAAGGATCTATAAAAAAATCAGTCATAAGGAAAGCATAGTCTCCTTAGGGATCAATGAAAACAATCAATCTAAGGATCTATAAAAATAACTAGATGTAAGGAAAGAATGGGCTCCTTAGGGATCAATGAAAATGACCAGTCTAAGGATCTATTAAATTGATAAGTCCTAATGAAAGAATAGTCTCCTTAGGGATCAATGAAAATCATCAGTCTAAGGATCTATAAAAATAATAAGTCCTAAGGAAATAATAGTCTCCTTAGGGATCAATAAGGTTTCATAATATACAAGGAGGTCGCATATATGCCCCTCTCCTTATGATGGTGACATAAAACTATTGTGGCATCATAAGGAAAAGAGAAAAAAGATGCCTACTTCCAACAACAAGGAGATATCCTTAAAAAACAATGTATACCATAACCTTAGCAAATAGGAAAGACTCCTTATAGCCAAGGAATATATAATTATGAAATAATATCAACAAGTGGGAACCGAAACTTGAAAGGAAGAGACCATGGCTACGAGACATTTGCCTTTAAGAGGAGTTCTTGAACAAAGATAACATCTTTGAGACAAAGAGGGGGAGGAGAACAAGAATGCACCCTTTTGGCCCCCTATTTCTAGGTGAAAAGGGATTCTTGATGAAGGATGACACACATTAAGCCCCCAAGTAAGGTTATTTTTTTAGTATGAACATGATTTTACAAATAAAGAAGAGGTTATGATCAAGGATACACACCTCTTGAATAAGAGAGAATCTTGAATCAAAACAATAGTTCCATATAAGCAAATAATGTCACATGATAACCAAATGCCACTATGCTAAGGAAAGTGTATCCTTAGAGATAAATAAAAAGAAAGAATATTACCCCCCAATCATAAGTGCAAGAGAAAAGACAACACATTATTCATACTAAGATAACAATTAATTGTAATATATAGAAACTTCCAAGAAAGGAAGAGATTGTAAACAAAGATATCAATCTTTAGAAAAGAGACAGATCTTAGAAAAAAATAAGTTTGTGCAAACAAGGAAACCACATTAGAATTGATACACATACCAAAGAGATAATGGATCCTTTTTGAAAAGAAAGAGGAACACCACCTACCCCTAAGGGAAAGATCATTTATAATAGACATTCTCTTTGAATCATTAAAACAATTGTTAGCAAATATGGGAATTCCTTGCATGAAATAAAGTATTTCATGTTAGAAATAATGTACCATTATAAAATATGAAAATCCACAAAGGGAAAATGGTTCCTATGAAAGGAGAAAGAGTTGAAAAGAGAAAGGAAAAAAAAAGATGTCACATTATGCATGCTTTGTTTGAAATCTTAGGACTGAGAGGGGGGGGGTGAATCAATACAAACATGTAATGAACAAATTTAGCCACTGATATAAGTAACTGTACTATTAACTTCCGAACAACAAAGCATATAATTGAAGTATACAAATATCAGTTAACAATATCAAGCATCCACAATCTCAACACACATAACTCAAATATTTTATCATGGAAACCCTTGTAAGAGGGAAAAAAACACGGTGGGGATGACACCCACAAGCCCAATACTACAGTAAATGAGTTTTCCCTATTAGGAGCTACAAATACCCTTTCTAAGGGTTCACCCTATTAGGAGTGATTAGTACACTATTTGGAGTACAAAAAGATTAGCTATGATCTACCTCACTAGAGGATTTCAAACCTCAATAAATAAGTTAACCTATTAAAGGATTTACAAATAAGAACTTGTTAAAGTTCATCTTGTTAAGGGATTTAATCTACTGTAATTGTTAGGGAACAACAAGATATGTTGATCTGTAGAATGGAACTAATTTCCTATGAGATCGTTTTCTCTCCTTTCCTTTATGATACTGAACTAATCTCTACTCCTTTAATTTGTGATTGCCCAATCTAAAAATATGATTGTCACCCTAAATCAAATGATTTAGTGCTCCCTATATAGACTGTCATTAGGTCACACAAGACATAGAACTTTCCACAATAGTCGGCTCAAAATATTATCCAACCTCCTCAAATTCAATAGCAACAACATCCAATTTGTCATCCTCAAATATATTACCAATAATTAAAACTGATATGTCAGCCTCAGATACACCATCTTAATCAAATTAATATGATACTCTGATTGGTGATCAGATAGGTAAACTACGTTCTCTTCAAAACATAATTCATTCAAGACTTGATATACACTATTGTAGTTGGAATAATGGATTCCACTTACCATATATAAACTATATCTATGATCGCAACACCTAAATATTTCCTTAACTCGACCGCTACCTCATTTTGTGTCTGATATTGTTCTTCCTGAAAGCCAGTCAACATACATAGTTGATCTTCCCATTACCGATCAGGAAAAGTTCTTACCAATCACTGCAATCATGAAAGTTGAATATATTTCCATCAATGACAACCAATTATGCCTTGAATCATGACCTCTCTTCATATCTCCTCCAAAACTACCATAATGCCAATAATATCCCCTTTTGGCATTGATGGCAAAAACTTTTGATTTGCATTTCTCTGTAAGTATAAAACTTATACTCCCGTTTTCTCTATACATCCTCTATCTCTTACTCTTTCTCTACTCATTCTCCACACATTCTCCCCCTTTTTGTCAAAAATGACAAAGAATCATATATTAAAATTACATCATGTCAAAGACATCCTTGAAGTTTGTCTTTGTAGTCTCCAATGTCTTCTCCCAAGAATCTTGTAAACGTTCCTTAGACCGAATTTTCCCATGAATAACTGATGCTAATCCTTCCAAATCACTAAAAGTACTCACCACTGGTAGACTAAGTGTGTTCTCTGTATTTCTTACTGTATGCAATGAAAGTATACCTGCAAGGAACAACACTAAAACATGCAAACACCAAGATTAATCATTAGAAACAAGATTCAAAGGGGTTAGCATGATTAAAATGAAGTCCCAAAATAAAGACTTTCACCACAACCTCTGATGAGCTAAACAAGGGCACCCAATGCCTTGTTGATTTTCTCTTAGAGATTATTGTGGGTGTGCTCTCCCAACACAATATCAAATCCCACTATTGATGTTTGAATGTAAACTAAGATGCAAACTAATGAGGCAATGAAAGGCTCAAGAACAAGTATGAGGAACTTGTCTCAAGCTATTCATTTGAATACAATGAGAATAAAGATGCACACTATGTTAATATGCTATGCAAGATCAAATGATTGATTGAGAAGAATGAAGAGCTCAAAGAACAAGTATTGAAAACTTGTCTCAAGCCTTCATCATGAATGCAAATGCAAGATTTATGCTAAGATGAAGATTCAAAAAACTACACTAAGATGATATGCATAAGACAATAGAAATAAGTTCATTTGCCATTATCCTAGCATGTGATATCTAGATTCAACTATGAACTATAAGCATGAACAAGAACAATGAGCTAAGAATTCTAAAGCTATTTTAGCATGATAACAATGCATAAAATGAAGATGGTTTGCTCTTGGCAAGAGCCTCTATTTATAGAGTTTTGGAGGGAAGGGAAGGACTTGGATGAGGTGGATCATATGTGGCATCCACATAGATGCCACATAGAGGACACAAGGGCAAGAGGACAAGCTTATGCAAAAGTCAACACAAGCCTTTAAGGTTTGAGTGGCTCAAGGTTTTCTCACACATGTGTGAGCAACTCTTGGGGAATGGAGTGGGGGACAAGAAGGTGGTTGCCTTTAAGGAAGTTGGTGGCTTCCTTTTTGAGGAGTTGCTCACACATGTGTGAGCACTCCATTAGTGCTAAAAAGTGTAGGAATCACACCTTAAGTGTGATTAGTGTGTGTTTAGGTGATAAAGTAGGTTTATTTAAGAGGAATAGATAGAGTAGAGTAGGAATAGAGTAGGAATAGGGTAGGATTAATAGGCTTTATTAGTTTAATCCAAATTAAATTTGAATTAATTGGGGTTTAGAAGAATATTAGCAATGTGAGGGAATAAATAAATTTAAAATTTATTTAAAAGGRGATTTATGGAGGGATAATGTATTAGATAAAATCTAATATATTAAGAGGGATAGTATTTAAATTAGATTCAAATACTTAGGAGAATGAATCATATTTAATTAAATAAATTTAATTAAATAGATAGAAGAATATAACAAATACAATTAAATTAACTATAATGTTATGGGAATATTAATTAAATTAATATAAGGACGATTTTGGACGTCTACATTTTGCCCCTCTTTGATGCAATGTCGAAAGTGACATTGCGTCAAAGAAAAGAGAATAAGATGCCCCAGAGGGTTCAGAAAACCTATGGCAGCGAGAGCGGAGGAGGGTGCCCCCTCGAGAAAATAACATAAAATATAAATTTTATGGAATTTTCTCGAAAAAAGGTAGAAGAGAGGAAGGAGAGAAAAAGGGGGAAATTAGATGGTGTCACAAGACACGTCCTTGGGGGGGGAGATCTAGGCTAGATCGGGGACATGATGCCCCAATCGGGATGGGGGAATAAACAAAAACCTTGCCAAGAGGAAAACCATAATGCAATATGACTTAACTATGTATGCAAAGACTAACTATATGATAATAGTGGGATTAATACCATGTTAATGTTGGAGAGCACACCCTAGTTTGATATTGCAAAAGGAGTTATGCACCATGTGCTAGAAAACACAAGTGACATGGTTCCTTTTCGTGGACTAGACTCTCAAACAAATAGACTGCTAGGAACAAGAATGTGAGATATCATATATGAAGAGACCTATGAAATGTTACTCATGGGGAGACGCAGTACACCCAGATCTTGTGAGGGATTATGGGCTGCATGAATCCTGCCCCCAGTGAGGCATACATAGTCATAACTGAATACCAAAACATAAATGCACTAACAGACTATGATAAGCAGATCATACCACAAAAGACACGTATTTCACTAGATACTCACCATAACAAACCAAGATATAGAAGATCGAGGCTGTCATGATAATGACCTAGTAAAACACAAGATAAAATCAACAAAAATGCATCCTGACCAAGTGGTCATTCAGTCCAAAAGTTCTTGCCATGAACAATTTGATGGGATGATTGATAAAACAGCCGACACCGGAAGGATGCATCCTAATGGGCTAAAGGTCTGATTTTGATAGAAAATGGAGATTCGCTGGCAATAGCTTGTGAATAGAATGATCATAGGAGAGTCAATCGTTCTGTTGATTTGATGTAAAATATTTGCGATCATTGTGTCTAGAACAAAGCTCAGGTTCGTGATTTGGTAAGCTCAGTCATGCGGGAATCATTATTGCGGAAGCGAGACAATGGTCAAAAGACTACCTGCACAAATATGGGTAGAGACACTTATTATGAAAAGGCAATGCAAGCGATATAGACAAATGGCGGGAATTGATGGTGGATCTGACTACACATGGCGCCTAAAATAGATTTTCACCATGGTACTTATCCATTGCGCCACCGAAGTGGTTTTCACATATAGACGGATTTTTTCTCTTTCTCTTTTTGATTTTTTCTTTTTTCTTTTCAAGCTTTTGTATTTTTTATGCTTTTTTGATATTATCTGATTTTTTTTTTTGCTTTTTGAATATTCTAAATGTTTTTGGAGTTTTTTCTTTTCTGATTTTTTTGACTTTTCTGCTTTTTCTGGTTTTTTTGGATTTTCTTCTTTTCTGATTTTTTTGCATTTTCTGCTTTTCTGAGTTTTTGGGATTTTCTGAATAATTTCTGTTGTACAACAGACTACTGACTGATCAAGCATAGAAGTGCTTGAGATGTACAATATTTACAGGATCAGGGAGCGGATTTCCCTCTGGAGACGCAATCTGATAGGTGTCGGAACCATACTTTGTTGTAACTATAAAGGGACCCAACCAATTAGGTTCAAACTTCCCTTTCTTTTCTCTGTTCTGGAGGTTCTTCATGTTATGTTGCAGGACAAGATCACCGACCTCAAACTGACGAGGTTTAATCCTTTTATTAAACTTAAGGTGAAGGTGATTTTGATACACACGGAGGTGGTCTAGGGAACTGAGGCATCTCTCATCAAGGAGTTCCAGCTCTTGCAAGCGGGCGACTCTATATTCTTCTTCGGACAACAGATTCTTTAGAGAGACTCTGAGGGAAGGGAGCTCAATTTTGATGGGTAAAATAGCCTCAGTACCATAAACAAGGGCAAAGGTAGTGGCTCCCGTGGGGGTTCGAATGGAGGTGCGGTAAGCCCAAAGGGCGGGATTGAGGTGAAGGTGCCAATCACAGCCAGCTTCATTGACTGTCTTTTTGATGATTCTGAGAATGGTTTTATTTGTAGCCTCAGCTTGACCGTTGCTTTGCGGAAAGTACTTGGAAGAGGTATGGTGGGTAATGCCGAACTTCCTACATAGCTCTGTGACATCCTTGTTCTTAAAAGGTCCTCCATTATCATTAACAATGTCCTAAGAAATGTCATAGCGACAGATAAGATAGTTCAGGATGAACTTCGAAATCTGTTTTCTAGTAGTGTAGGTGAGAGGAACAACTTCAACCCACTTGGTAAAGTACTCTATAGCAGCCAGGATGTATTTATGGCCATTGGATGAATTAGGGAAAATTTGGCCAACAAGGTCAAGACCCCAACGTGAAAAGGGCCAAGGAGTGATGGTGGGTTGGAGTGCTTGGGAGGGAGCGTGTATCAAATCACCATGCTGCTGACAAGGTACACACTTCTTCACATAGTTGTATGCATCTTGCTCCATAGTAGGCCAGTAATATCCAGTGTGTAACAACTTCTTGGCCAACGTAAGTCCACTAGAATGAGCCCCGCAGATTCCTTGATGTACCTCCTCTAAGGATGTTTGTGCTTCATCTAAATTCAGACACCTTAAAAGAGTTCCATCGAAATGCTT
>MU224951.1:17047746-17066719 GCA_018584345.1 Thuja plicata | reverse complement strand
ATAAGATTTAATATATTAAAAGGGATAGTATTTAAATTAGATTCAAATACTTAGGAGAATGAATCATATTTAATAAATTTAATTAAATAGATAGAAGAATATAACAAATATAATTAATTAAGATTAAATATAATGTTATGGGAATATTAATTAAATTAATATAAGGACGATTTTAGACGTCTACACTTACATGTTGTTGCATAACACCAATAGTGGGGGCCAAATAGGTATGCATCTCCGTAGGTGTAATAAATCTTTTATCATGTTCACTTTGCAACTCCCTCATTGTGTGAGTAATCTATTTAACCTTACCACTGAATTCTTATGCTAAACTAGAAATGACATCAAACTTTGCAATCAAAGTATTAAGCTCCAATTGAGAAACATCTGTCTTTTTCTCTAGGTCTTATGTAAAAGTTGTAAACTTAGAAACTTTTACAAGTATTTATCCTATCTCCTGTAGGATTTCCTTCACCTTATTCACTTGAACTATAAGTAACTTTCTATCATCTAAAATAATCTATCTCAATTTATCAGCTTGTATCTTCTCATATTCATTCATGGCCAAACTTATTGGTGCATACTACATGTTAGGTACTTGATAAAAAAACAACCTTGACCAATATACCCAGAGGATCAATTGGATTATCTCTTTTGTCATATCCCACATTAGGTACTAAATTCCTAATGATGTTTTTGGATCCTTTTAGTATTCTTACCTTCTTTTTCTTTCCCTTCAATCCATCCCTTAGTTCTTTCTCCTTAAGCATATTATAAATTTTCAACCTTAGGACTCATCTGAGTAATATCAATAGTCATTTTCATTTCTTCATCTTCAGGTTCTCCTTCATATTCTTCCTTGAAATTAGTTAAATTATTTGTTTTTCTCTTCTTCACTGTGCTACCTTAACTATTTATATCTAGCTTCCTCTTTACTAAAAGTATATCTTCATCATCCTTAAGTTATTGACCTTTTTGTTTTATCACCTCCTCAACAATCTACTCTTTAGGTGTTTCAATATCAGTTTGAATATCAATATTATGTATCTATTTTAGGATATCAGAGATAACATTATATATGACATCATTAATCTCTTCATTTGTTATCTCTTGTGCTTTTCCTTTGTCTTCTACCAGTTTATCTTCAGCTGCAATCTTAGACTTTACTAACTTTATCCATAAATCCATTGTCTCATCTCTTACCGATTGTATTTCTCCAATGAGAATTCTTGTAACTCTCTTCCTTGTCTTAAATTATCCTCTCTTTTCTTCAACCATTAACTTTACCTCTTGTGAAGTTAATTCAAGTTGCAAAAGAGCAAGTTCCTATTCCATCATTAGTCCATCAATCTTCAAAGCTTCTCTCCATCTTTTTTCAACTACCTTGTACAGTTCCTTAGGTATATCCTTGAATAGTTCACTCAGTGCTTGGAAAAAAAGTATGTAAAATTTCTACAACTACTTCTTCTATCTTTATTTTCTCTTCATTGTCAAATTTATCAAAGTGAGTCCACACTTCTTTCATTCTTCCATATTCCTTAATTTCTTTAACAACGTTGTCAAGAATAATAGTAATGTCAATTTTGTCAGTTTTCTCAGTAGGCTTTCCTATTATAGTAGACCTCTTTCCACTAGATCTCAACTTTTTTTGTTCCTTCTCATATTCTATTTCAAATTTTTCTTCTTCAACCTTTTCCTTACCTCCTTTCTTTCTCTTTGAATCTTTATAGCCTGACATCATTGATTTATTTCTTTTGTAAGTTTTCTGAATAGTCTCAGGTGACTCCTTTTCTTGCTTAGTCAAAATAGGAGTAGTAAATGTAGATTTAGTTTGTTTTAGTACTGAACTCCTAGTTACTATTTGAGGTGTAATATCTTCAAATTCAACTTTTGTATCCTTGACTTATGTAGCAACAGATGTTCATGCCTCCTTACTCTCTATTTTATTTTAAAGTTTTATCATCATTTATGGAGTTATGCCACTCATTTTGGATAGATTGTCAACGTGTTTCCTAATCTTTCTTTGGATTACCAGTACTCTTAATTGACTATGAATTTTCAATGATGACTCTTCGTAGGTTCCAAACTGAGGTGTTGAAGTATCAATTGGTTTTGATAGTAGAACATTAGCATGAATAGTGAATAAATCATCATCAAATTCAAAACCCATGGCTGGTATCCAAAATGTCCTAGGTTGCATTGCTTGCAACATACATGTATCTGTATCTAGTAGAAAATATATATCATATTTGCAATTTCAACAATACCGGTTGGGATTCTCTCTCTTAAGTGCATTTTTCCTTAAAAATATTTAAAGTAACCCCACATAACCTTATTAAAATAATTTCCTAAACTCCTAATATACTGCTTAATCTACATTACTACCGGTCTATCCTCTGACCAAGTAATAAGACCTATTATAGGAAAATGATTTTGTAAGTAAAAGAACATACATAGTAGGAGTGATCCATATTTGAATGATTGATTTTTATCTTTCTTGATCTTCTCCATGTTCACAAAGAATTGATTCCTCAACATCTCACACAGATTATATTTCACATCTTCTTTTACCATTTTGTATGCAACATGAATAGCTCCACCAAGTACACTGTTCAAATGACTAGATTGATATAATTTTTGACCTATCACCATTGAAGTAAACATCAATTCTTTATCTACTATATCCTTGATAGTCATTTCTTGTTGATCTTGTTTGGATTTGGTCAAACAAGTAACCAAATTTGCAGCAATAGTCCGTAGAGTTGGTGCCTCACTGATCGCACAAAATCTAATAATTATGTTGATTAACTCCTTTATAATCTTGTGTGGTTTGTCCAACAAAATTAATTGATCATGGACTCTTCTCAATACATATTTTATCCATTCTAGATGAAAATCATTAGGTATCTCAACCACATAAGTGAAACCTTTGATCATTACATGCATATGTTCCTCCTTTAATCTCTGTTCATTACACAGTTTAAGAAATACATGGTAGATATCTTCAACTCCAGGTTCTCCAGCTTGTAGTGGATAAAATAATGAATGTCTTCTATCAAAAATACACCATAGGGTATCAAAGATAGGGCACCCATTGAATCATTCTTATTTTTTTTCATCGGGTGTAACTTGAATACGGGTCTTGCTTCATCAATGATGTCGACCAAAACTGGAGAATCCATAATGACAACAATTAGCAAAAACAACGATTCCTGTAAAGATTTTTGCAAAACAAGTGATAACCTCAACTTCACTGACTAGTGTTCTTCAACAACCGATTGAATTTCCTGCTCTAAATCACAATCCACAAATACAAAAAACTCATGCTATGGAATGTACTCAAATGCTCTTTAGTAAATCTTGATAGAATATAAAGTGATAAATTAGTTCATTTTCCCATCTTTATAATTTTTGTGAGTGTAGTCGTTTGAACATAACGGTCAAAAGATGCTTTCCACTGACCATAATAGTTAAACATAACAATTAATATAATCATGGACACAAATACTTTATCTTCACTAACTATCATTAACTCACAAATAGACATCTCAAAATGCATATGAATCTTACTACTCGTGAATTTAGGGGATCAGTAAATGATTTGACTATAAGTGCTCCCCCTAAGAAAATAATGTGCTTAGTTCACTAATAGATTCTCCACATTTCTTGAACTTTTGGAGTCCTCAATCAACTCTGATGAATTCAATTCTCCTTTCCTCACCCATATCATTTCTAATTTCATTAACATTAACACTTTCCTTTCCTTTAGCATTTTCATCATTGTTCACCGGTTTACCTCTGGTATACTTTCTTTCTCTACATGATCTATAAAAATGACCAACTTTGTTACAAACATAACAGACCATACATGTTGGATTCCAGGGTTTAGCATTGCCTTTGGTTGACCTTAATTTGCAATTCACAACCACATTTCCATAGTTGTAATAATTAGAACAAGTGACATTTGACCGGTTACCTTGATTAATCGATCTCTGACTGTTATAATCATACGACCACTGGTTGTTGATTCTCACCCTGAACTCATTAGCTCTATGTCCAAACTTGTTGAAATAATAACAAACTCCATGAAATGCATTAGATCTATCATTTTAGTTATTAGTTCTACCATAGGAAATTCCTGATCTAGTTGTAGAACCTCTAGGTCTAACATTTGGACCAATAGGTTTAAAACAACATACATTAGAAGCATGACCTTCCTTATGAAAATTAAAAAATACCGGTTTATACCTTCCCTTGGTAGTATTATTTTTCACCTTGGTTGTTGATTTGTCTCCTGCATTGATGTCCTTAGTACCGGATGATTCACTAGCTTCAAAGTTTGAAAGTCCTAAACCTTGTTTCTCTCCATTCATCCTCTGTCTTCCAAGTTGTTCATCAAGTTTAGCAGAACTCTTTCTAAGTTTATCCAACAGATCATTTGCAACCTTAAAATATTCTTTTAGCTTTCCATTCTATTTCCTTATTCCCCCATTCTCTCTTTCAATGTCATCTTTTTCTTCATTTGAGTCATGTAAATGTTCTTGCAATATAGTAACCTCTTACTCTGATCTAAATAGTTGCTCCAACTTCTCTATTAGGGTTTCATCTTTAGCCTTTTGGGAATTTTCAACAATTTTCTCGGCATCATCAATAGCCCTTCTTCCTTCAAGTTCTTCAACCATCCTAACAGATAGACTTTTAAGCTCTCTTTTTAGATTTGTCACTTCTCTTTTGAGTCCACAACTTTTATCCAATATGCAAGTCCTTCAGATTCTTCAGAAAAACTACCTTCAAATAGTTGTTCAATGCAGTCTTGACTTTCACTCAATTTCTCAGAAAACTATCTTCTCTTAGCAAGGGAATGCCTCATCTTTCCCTTCAGCTCATTGATAACTTTTCTTGCATCCCCAAGTTGATTTTCATATTTGTATCTATCCATGTTGAATTATATAGATATTTTCCTCAAGCGGTTAAGCTTAATATCAAGAGGACCAATGCTCTGATACCAATTGTTGGAAATCTTATGACTAAGAGGGGCGGGGGGGGATCATTACAAACATGTAATGAACAAATTCAACCACCGATACAAGTACACTATTAACTTCCAAACAACAAAGCATATAACTAAAGTAAACAAAGAACAACTAACAATATCAAGTGTCCACAATCTCAACACACATAACACAAATATTTTATCGTGGCAACCCTTGTAAGAGGGAAAAAACCATGGTGGTGATGACACCCACAAGCCCAATACTGCAGTAAATGAGTTTTCCCTATTAGGAGCTACAAATACCCTTTCTGAGGGTTCACCCTATTAGGAGTGATTAGTACACTATTAGGAGTACAAAAAGATCACATTTGATCTACCTTGCTAGAGGATTTCAATAAAGAAGTTACCCTGTTAAAGGATTTACAAATAAGAACCTGTTAAAGTTCACTCTTTTAAGGTATTTAACCTATTGCAACTGTTAGGGAATAATAAGATATGTTGATCTATAGAATGACATTGATTTCCTATCAAATCCTTTCTTCTCCTTTCAAATCTGACACTGGCCTGATCTTTGTTCCTTTAATTCATGATCACCCAATCTAAAAATATGATCGTAACCATAAATCAAATGATTTTGTACTCCTTATGTAGACTGTTATTAGGTCACAGAAGACCTATAAATTTCCACAATAGTTAGCTCAAAGATTAGCCAACCTCCTTGAAATAAGTTTCAACAACATCCAATATGTCATCCTCAAATGTATTACTAATAATTAAAACTAATATGTCAACCTCATATCCACCTCCTTAATCAAATTAATATGAAACTCTTATCGGTGATCAGATATGTAAACTACCTTCTCATTCAAAATGTAATTCATTCAAGACTTGATATACAATGTTGCGGTCAAAATCGTAGATTCCATTTACCATATATAAACTATATCTATGATCACAACACCTGAATCTTTCCTTAATTTGACCGCTACCTCATTCTGTGTCTGATACTTCCTAAACACCAGTCAACATACATAGTTGAACTTCCCTTTACTGATCATGAACAATTCTTACCGATCATTAAAATCATGATAAATGAATACATTTCCATCAATGACAACTAATTATATCTTGAATCATGACTGCTCTTCATATCTCCTCCAAAACTACCATAATGCCAACATGCTTAGTGGAAAAATAAATTACAAGAGATATACACTTCCAAGCAAGGAAGAGAATATAAATAAGGATATCAATCCCATAGAGGAAATATACTCAACAAACAAGTCCCTACATGGAAGGAAATCATAGTATTATAGATTTAACCAACAAATAGATAATGGATCCTTTAGAAAGAGGAAGGAATAGGATAAAAATACCTTTCCCTCCAAGAATAAGGACAAGGGAAAGGACTTATTATGTTGCTCATAATAAACATCATGCAAAGCAAAGAGCCTCAAATGAATTAAGTCACTAATATTACATGATGGAGAATAACGTAATAGATAAGATTAATGTTAAGGTATATTTTTGATATCAAGAAAAAGTATAAGATTCGTTGTTAAGAAGATAAGAGATCTATCTACTAAATCTTGAACAAATTGTCTAAATTCAATACAATCAACAAGAGAATTATTATTTTTATGATGGAAAAGACAATGAAAGTCGCCATTATGAGATATTTGATTACTTGGAAAATGTCTAAAAGGAAAATGAATTTAGTATCGTATTTAAGTCTCCATAAGATTATCTTTGCCAAAGCAAAACAATCATCAAAAGGAGGTGTAACAACAAAAGGTGTTGTTACAAGATTTTTTAAAGGAGTTTTTTTGTTGTAACGTGGAAGAATGACTAGGATTGGAAGAACAATAAAAAGTAGTGGCTTGAGATATAAATCCTAGACCACATGTAGTGACTTGTTTAGGTGAATCTATAGGGACTTGTATACCTTGTTCATTAATACCAAGACCCCACCCACTATAACCTTGTTGAAAAGTAATGTCATAACCCACATTGTAATTAGCCTTTAATTTAGAAGGAGAAGGAAATTCATCATGAGATTTATGAAAATATGGTCTAAAGAGGAATAGGAAGGGAATGGTTCTCTTTAAGGAGATTATAATTCCTATCACTATTCTTAACTTCTTTAGGTGGGGAGGAAGAAGAAGGTTCATCAAGATCCTCATTTCTACTTAATGCTATTTTTGGAGATAAATTGTCAAGAAAATGTTTAACATTAGGATTATGAAAGATTCTTTGGTACAAATAGGAATGTTTAATATCATCTAAATAAGTGCATAAACTAGCTTCCTTAAGATCATCCATTAAGGTGGGTTTAGGAGGAGAGGATGTAGGTCTCACCAATATGGGATTAGTAGGAGCATGATCTCTATCCTTATGATTAATAAACACCCTAGGAGAAGGATTAAGGTGATTTATTTTAATGTCATCTTTAGGTTCATGATTAACATTTTTTTTTAAACTGAAACTTTCATATTTTTACTAATAAGTAGATTCAAAAAAGGCTCCCGGAGAAAAGAATCAGCAAATAAAAACTTGGATCATCACCCATCCTATTAAAAAATTAGCAAGAATGTTACACCTGCATCCAAACAAAGGTATAAGAAAATTACATGAAATATGGATAAAAGTCTTGAAAAATGCTTTAGAAGAAGGAAGAACATTTGAAATTGTCATGATTCCATATGCAAGAATACTATGAAAGAAAGTATTATCTAGTTGATGTGATTGATAAAGAGAAGTAAGGAGAAAAATAACAACATGATATATCACACACCAATCCAACTTATTAAATTCTATGATGAAAATAAAAACTACCCAAATTAGATCTCATAATTCAATATATGAGATCTAGACACCAAAATTAGAATGAAAATGTTATAAGTTGGGTTCACCCAAATATACAATATGGGATGCAAGGGGGATTGATCCCATTTCCTATTGCACACTAGGAAGGAAAATGACTCACTAGGCACAAGGAGGACTTAAGCTCTAGGTGGGTGCATTGATCCTTCAGTATAATTATTAAATGAGTTGATTAAGAGGAATATGATTGGATGATGCAAGGTATAAGAAAATATATGAAAAATTGACAAGTTTTGGATTACATAGACTGACAAAAAATAGACACTAACTTGTAAGTACCAAACCTAGTAACCAGACAATAGTACTGACCTATGGTTTCAATTTGAAGATGAATTGCAGGGAAGAGGTCGCTTTAGAAATCCTGGTCTCAAGAAGAGGACACCCAAGCCATCTTGTTCCTAGTACCTTTTGACAATCCAAATTCTAGATTGCATGTAAGATCCTATACTTTCTATATTTATAGTGGTAGGTTTGCCACTTGTTCTTGCACACTAAAAAATAGGGAGATGTTGGGTTGAAAGGAGTTTGCCTTGGTCAAACCTTGATTTGGAATAAACTTTGAAATGAAATAAAGTAAATAAATGCATGTTGTCATGTAGCAAAGGCTAGAACTAAATAATGAAGTATATCATACCTTGGAAATAAAAATACTTCTTTGAAGGTGATCAAGTATGTTGATGCAATAGCTTTGAATTCACACAAAAACCCAAAAGGAGATCATGAAAGACAAAACCTTGTGTAATGGATGTTGTAGTTTTCCACAATGCTTGATTGAGAAGAAGAAAGACTTGGAGACTTGAATGGATGTGGATGGATGCTTGCATTATGATCTTCCTTGATGGTAGACTCCTTTTCTTGACATTTAATGAGGTAAATAAGCTTGATCCATGAAGAATATTTCCTTAAAAAATACCTTAAAATGATTGAGATATTGCTTGAGAATGCTTAGATGTGAAATTGTAGGAGAGATCCTGAAATCTTGATCTTGGTTACCAAAATGAGGAGCGATAGGTTGATTTTATACCTCCCAATATTTCACAAAAAAAAATTTGAAGAAGGCCAACAGAAATTCAAAAAACCCGCTAAAATCACAAGATGGGCCCCTGGTTTGAATTTCCCACCAATCAAGCACAAAATTGGGAACATAGATCCTACATAACGAGGGGATGTCAAATTTTGAGGCACAATTTATTTTTGAGTTGGGAAGAAAGATAAAGGCCAGAAATTATAACATAGGGCCCATATTGGGAAATAAATGATTGGAGGAGATACATAATAAATAAACACACCTATAAATAAGGGCTCACATCAATTTTTGTGAAATTAAATGACATAGGACTCATATTTGAATTTAGGTATTCATTAAGTGCCACAGGAAGTCCCATTATGCATGTTAAAATAGAAACACGCTAAGGTGGGTGCTAAACGACCGTGAAATTGTACACATCTATAAGGTGCTTACAATTTATGATATATATATATATATATATCATGTAATCAATCATGGATTTAAGCCTCTCATAACCAAGATCAAACCAATACCATTCCGAATCCAAGAAATACGCCCAATAAACCATCTCTGAAACTCAATCATCAATGATATCATAATAACAACATATGCACAAGGAGATAACCAATGCCAAAAAATATCTCAAATAAAACTTCTAGAACTAGCAATCATCATAGCTCAAGATCCATAATAAATCACCGATTAGACCAAGAGTGGGGAATTATAATGCTCATCAAGGTATCCAAGTCTCTAGGACTTATCCAAGAAAACTCCTCTCAAGTCTATACTAGGTGAATACTCCTTGGTCTTCATGTTGAAATCATCAACCATCCCAACACATATTTTTAGTCATAAAAGAATACCAACATTACTTAAGTATCCAAGTATCATTGAGAACCTATAACTGATCAATCCATGCCAAAATCCAAATGCAACACAACACCATAATGAAGTAATTGAGAAAATGATCATGTACCTTATACAAAGAGAACTAAAACATGATGAATGTTTCATATCCAACCTAGGATTTGGGATCATAAACCTGACAACATGATATAAACCATCTCTTCCAAGGAGATAGTATGCTCCATATGACCATAAAAAATAATTGTACCATGCTGCAAATCTAAATCGGTAATCAACAGAAAAACATGACAACAACAACCATGATAACATATCAAATCAAATCATAAAACAAAACCTAAACCAATGACCCCTTAAGTCCTCAAGATGTCAACATCTTCAATCACCATGATGACAATAATCTCCTACTAGTGAGCTAGTAAATGTGAAAGACCATTCTAGAAAAATAAGAGCTAAGGCATCCTCCAAAATTTGCAACATTAAATAAGACCATACACCATACAATGCCAACAATTCCCACTAAATAATGCTACCGAGACACACATGACATCATGAAAAACATCTCCTAAATGAATATCTTCTAATTCGATACACAACCAACATGTCAATAAAATCAAGTGAAACCAAGATATCCAAACCAAGAAGATACATACAACTGCCAACAATTGCCAATCAAGAATCAATCCTACATTTCCAAATCAACACTATCAAAAGCTTCCACTGAAAGTGCAACCAAGCTATCATGACATAGTAATAAAACCACATGTTGCAAGTCCCAACAGAAACTATCCGAGTACCATAAACATCATCCATCCTTTCATCTCAAAACAAACACACCAATGCACTAATGACCACATACAAGGCCCAATAAGAATGTATGCATCAATACTTAATCAATCATGTGGATATAGACAATCCACAAATTAGTCATCCCACTGAAAGTGAATGGTATCTAATCTACAACTTGCATAACTCAAAGATCTAAGAAAAGAAATGTACAAATTCATTCACATCAATAGCCTGTAAATTGAGATATCAAAGAGAATAATCCTATAGAACATATGAATCAAACATGAAATCAACATTTGATCTAATTTGTCAAACATGTCCACAATCATGTACCATAGTCAAGGAACCAAATGTACATCAAGGAGATACAAAACAATCTCCTAATATCAAACCAAATCACCACCAATTACCACAAACATGATTGTGTTGTATCAATGCAAAATATGTACCAACATACCCATGACACCATAGTTAACACCAATGTTGTAGCTACACTCAGATGCCCCCCACATGACATTCCAAGTCTCAAATAATGTCCACCCATGTCCTTAAACCAAAGATAACCTTTGTACTTATCATCAAAGTCCAAACTTTGAAAACACCTGTAAACATGTATCAAGAAGTACCAAATCTAATAATCAATTTTAACATCATAAATATCTCATAAAAACATGTACTCCCTCAAATTATAATCCCTTGACTCGTCCAGATGTGCACACACTCACACCCCAAATATCATGTATTAATAAGGGATTGAACAAAAATACAACTCTCCATACTCACCAAACTGATAAAATAACAACACCATCAAGTAGTCAAATGAACATGCTCTCCAACACCTATTCAAAATAAAAAATCTGATTTTGTATGCAAAAGTTATGACCAAAACTATGTAATAAAGAACATCTAGTTTACAAGCCCCCAAAACATGACAAAATGCTAAAATCATAGATCCAAACCTATACCATCCTATAGTGCTTGGAATCAACTTTCCAACGAGTATAAGAAGCCCAAAATCCAACATCATGGGAAAAAATATGCTCGTTAGAAAAAATAGCTTATGAACTCATATGTGCAATGAATGAGAGACTTTGATAAAAAATCCAATTTGATTAAATAAAAAATCCATGATGTTTTATAAATTAATATTATGGGTCCCACCCTATAAGATAGTTTAGGTTGATATATTTTATTAGAATTAATTAAATACAAATTACATTTAATAATGTCATAAGCATTTAAGATTTCAAAATAGAATTTAATAAAATTATACACTCATAATTTTATTGTTTATGAAAGTTAGGGGGTGTCAGATCCATGGCTAGTGATGTTGGTCCATGGTTGGTGGTAAGGGTCATGGAGGTACCCACTACCAATACCAGCAATGGAGGTACCCCTATTGTTAGTAACGACAGTGGCATACCACCATTGTGGTACCCATGGGTATAAGGAGGGGTCCATAGACCCTCTGCCCCAAAACAATTTTTTTAAAACTTTTTCAACAAATTGCGCCCCCCCATCGCTATAAGCTCAATTTTTTTAAAATTTTTTTTACAGACTTTGCATTTTTAAATTTGATAGTCATCGAGTTGTTAGGCCAAAAATTTTTTGTAACTTTTAAACTATGGGCCAAATATATTAAATTTTATATCAAAATTTATTAGAAGGCCAACCCAGATTCAATCGCGAGATATTTTTCTCACAAGGAGGACATTTAAGAAAAATCCCCCCCAGAAAAAATCTCATTTAAATGTATATCCAAAAAACCCATTTGACCAAACAATTTCTCAAGCCCCAAATCTATAAACAACCCATCATAACAACAAACCCAAAACCCTTAGATTTGCAATAAAAAATCTACCAAAAACCTCATATCTTGCCATGTCTTTCATTCTTTCTTGCATTTTATAAATTCAACTTCTAGGGTTATAATGCCACAACCAAAACTTTAATACCACTTGTAAGGAAACTTGCAATCCTACAATGACAATTTCCACACAACCCATTACATCAAATTTTCAAATAAGTGTTCAAAATCTACATGCAAGAGAATATACAACATATCCAAAAAAATGTGTTACAAGATATATCTTGGGAAAACCTTCCCGAAGGAAAAACAAAAAAAACCTAGCCTCCAAAAACATCCATCATCCATGTATTATTCAGCAATGCAACAATACAATACATACATGAAAGCCTTTGAAGTCCTAGCCATCAACAAACTGTTAGTAATAACTGAGAGGGGGGGGGGTGAATCAGTGGCCTCAAAAATTAATCCTTAAATCAACCCATCAAACTTAGTACCACAAAATTATACCTCTAGTTATCTTCAGTCCTACAAGATGATTGCCTTGAAATACTTATATCAAATTACTACCTGTCGGAATGCTTGTAAAACCTTCTACTGTATGTTTACTGATAAGCAGTCTGTCTATTTACCAAAACATAGTAAATAACTAGTGTATACCGATCAATCCAGATTTAATTATGTGAAATGCAAAACAATAAAGTAATGACTCATAAACACATGACACATGGATTTTTAATGTGGAAACCATGTTAAGGGAAAAACCACTGGGACCGGTACCCCAAATTTTCACTCTTCTAAAGTGAGCTCGGTTAAGAGCCAACACTATTAAAGGTTACAAACACACTATTAGGTGTGACCTTGTTAGAGAATTTAAATGAATAGTTTGTCACTTAGCATTTGGCATCTAATGCTACCATCCTTGATCAAACACTCTCTTGGCCTATCAATAGGTATCGGGCATATCCAATGCTACTTTGTATGATCAAACTTTTTGATACTCCTTGGGATATATCTCAGTTACAAAAGACTTTTAAGTCCTTTTCGGTTAAGAGACTTGATGCTTCAGTGGTTAAATTGAAACAATAAATTGATCTATTCACATATACAACTAGGATTGCAGATTTTCAAATCTATTATAAGTGCATTACCTTTCTGATCAATGTTATCAATTCAATACCTTTGCTCCACACTGTTATGCTTTGTGATGTTGTATCATTGTTCATCGATGTCTACAGAATTTATCTCTTTTCTTAGCTTGATTGATCAGGTCTGAATGAATACTTTCTTCTCCTTCAAAATCTCTTCAGCATCTATTTTCTTGTTACTCCCCTTATTCACATTGAAAAAGCTTGTCTCTTATATAGACATGTTTTCACCGTTTCATGACTTTCTTGATCTTGGCGTGATCCATAATTCTCTCCAATTAGATTTAAAGAAAAAATCTTGATTTATCTTGTAGAGATCTTCTTTCCAACTGGACTAAGAAGCTTTAAATCCTTTACTTATCTCCATCTTTATCTTGTCGATTAAAACAATGATAAGTACCAGTTAAGTCTATATTTAGCTCTTGACAGCTAAGCATTTTATCATTTCTAAACTCTCTATTCTGTCGGTCAATACTTCAGTTAGTCATCGGTGACAATAGACTGTTCCATCGGTGTGACTTTAGTTGTCTTCAGGATCTCTGTCCGTCGAGCAACACTGTAAATCTGTCTGTCGGGTTACACTTTGCTTTTGCTCGTCGGGCAACACTGTAACTTTGCTCATCGGTAATGCTATGATTTTTCTCATCGGGTAACACTATGACTTTTCTCTCATTGGTTTACTTTGTCTGTCAGTGTATACAGTCACTTTGTGAAAACTTAACTTTTATGCATTACTGATAGCATAGCCTTTGATTCATTGGTTCTTTGAATTCTTCAGTAGTATGTACATGACCATACAAATTATATCAAGTTGGCATCAATGAAAATACAATAAATTAATTAATTTAATGTCTTGCATTAACTTTCTATGTCTTGGTGATCATCAACTTAACATCTTCAAACATTCAATCAGTTATAGTTCATCAATCTCTCCTTTTGGCATTGATGGAAACACACTACATTATCACACTATATTATCACTAATACAATATGAAATATAACAGTTGAAGTTCATCAAACTACCAATCTTATGTACTATAACCAATACAAATACCTAGTCCTCGATAAGATTATGTGAGCTTAGATTTGATTCTTGCAGCTCTCTTTTTGTCTTCAATCCCTTCACTGGATAGATGTAGAATCCTTTTTTTTCTAATGTGATGTGTTCTCTTCTTGTGTCAAACTCTCTCCCTTTGACTGTTCTTTTCTTTTGATGTCTCTTTTCTCTCTTTTCAACAATCTCTCCCTTTGTATGCACTCTCCCTTTCTGGTTACATCTCTCCCTTTGGATAATGTGATGAATATAATCTCTCCCTTTGACAACAATGACAAACAAATATTTGACAGTAATGCCAAACAATCCTTTCTATCCATAATATACTCCTTGAATTTTCCAATCCATCAGCAATATAACACTCTTGTACTTGGAGTAGATAAATACCTTGATGTGTATAGATGTATCTTTGAAGTCTATCTCTTTTCTTGCATAAACATGAATGATATTATGATAATATGTAGGCTGATGCATCCTTCTAGTAATCTTACTAACCAATGGACAAGGGTTTGACCCCTATTCTTTTTCTGAAGTACTCAAATGCATCCTTGGGTAGTGACTTGGTGAAGAAATTAGCTAATTGTTCCTTTGATTGCACATACTCAAGTATCACCTCCTTTGCTTGAACTTGTTCTCTCAAATGATGATACTTGATAGCAATATGCTTTGTTTTAGCATGCATGACTGGATTCTTGGAAATGTTTATTGCACTGCTATTATCACAATAGATAATTATTGGTTCAAGAATTTTCATATGTATACCTTCCAGTAACTATTTTATCCATGCAATATTTGAGCAGTTTGTAGTAGTAGCAACATACTATGCTTCTGCAATAGACTAAGAGATGCATCCTTGCTTCTCACTGATCCATGTGACAAGTCTGTCACCCATAAAGAATGATTCTCCACTTGTTCTCTTCCGGTCATCAATGTTTCCAGCCCAATCAGCTTCGGTAAAGACCTTAAGTTCAAATTTTCCTTCTCTTCTATACTATAAGCCATATTCCTCAGTATTCTTCAGATATCTTAGGATTCTTTTCACAACAGTTATATGTGATTCCCTAGGATTAGCAAAAAATCTTGCAACTATTCCTACTGCATGTGCAATATCTGGTCTAGTATGTACAACATACATGAATTTTCCAATCATAGATCTGTACAAAGTCTGATTTACCTCAAGTGACTTGTCCTCCTTTGTCATCTTACATCCAGTTTCCATCGGTGTTCCAACTGGCTTGGAATCTTCCATCTTGAATATTTTTAGCACTTCCTTGATGTGTTTGGATTGTGTAATGTAAATGCCTTCATCTTGTTGTATGATCTATAGACCAAGAAAGAACTTGATCTCTCCAAACATAGACATCTCAAACTCTTTGCTCATTTCATTTGTAAATGCTTTACATAGCATATCATTGCCTCCAAATATGATGTCATCAACAAATATTTCAGCAATCAAAATGTTAGCATCAGTATCTTCCTTCAAATAAAGATTACTATTTTTACTAGTTCTTACAAATCCAATACTTATGAGATAGGAATGAAGTCTTTCATACCAGGCTTGGGGTTCTTGTTTCAATCCATACAAGGCTTTGTGTATTCTACATACCATGTTCCTCTTGTCTGGATCAACAAACCCTTCTGGTTGCTCAATGTATACCTCTTCCTCAAGTATTCCATTTAGGAATGTAGACTTGACATCCATTTGGTATACCTTGAAACCTTTAAATGCAGCATAAGAAAGTAATATTCTAACTCCTTCTAGCCTAGCAATGGGTGAAAAGGTTTCTCCATAGTCAATCCCTTCTTCTTGTGCATACCCCTTGCATACTAGTCTTGCTTTGTTTCCGGTGACTTCTCCATTCTCGTTCAGTTTATTTCTGAATATCCATTTTGTACCAATGACATTCTTCTCATCTGGTCTCGGTACAAGTGTCCATGTCTTATTTTTCTCAATCTTCTCAATTTATTCATTCATAGCACTAATCCATTCTTCATTATCAAGTGCAGCATTGACAGATTTTGGCTCAAAATCACAAATTAGACATCTTGTGTTTAGAGACTTACTTCTGGTTCTCATACCAGCCTTCTTGTCTCCAATGATTTAGTTCTATTGATGGTTCCTTATGACATATCTAGCAAGTACAAGTTCAATTTTTTTTCTATCAGCTTTATCATCATTTTGTCCTTCATTCTGATCTCCATCACTTGGTACATCATCTTGAGCAATATATTGATTTTTGATATTTGCAGCCTGATGCTCAGGTGCAATATTCTGTTGCTCGGGAGCTATACATTATTTCTCGGGTAGAGTTTCAGGTTCTTCATTGTAAACAAACTTGTTGTAGTCCTCTGGTTCTTTTGTGCTTTCCTTTTCATTATTCTCTGCAAATTCATTTATCTTTACATTTGCACTTTCAACAATTTTGTTAGAGGCTTTATTGAGACATTTATAAGCCTAGCTCTTGGTGGAATACCCTAGAAATATTCCTTCATCACTTTTGGATTCAAGCTTTCCATTTCTATCATCTTTTAAGATATAAAATTGACTACCAAAGATCTTGAAGTAACTTACATTGGGTGTGTAACCATACCATAGCTCATAGGGTATCTTCTTGGTGTCTTTCTTCAATTGTACTCTGTTCAATGTGTAAACAACATTACTGAAAGCTTCCCTCCAGAACATTTGGGTGATACCTTTCTCTATCATCAGTGTCCTTGTACAATCAACAATTGATATGTTCCTTCTTTCAACAATTCCATTTTTCTATGGTGTTCTCGGTGCAGAGACCTATCTTTTGATTCCATGCTCATTGCAAAATTTAATGAATTCATCTGAAATAAATTCCCCTCCTCTATCTGATCTTAAGCATTTTAATTTCTTACCACTTTATTTTTATACCATTGGTTTGTACCATTTAAACATCTTAAATGCTTCTGATTTATCTTTTAGAAACACAACTGTCATCATTCTAGAGTAATCATCAACAAAGAGAATAAAATATCTATCACCATAGTAAATATTTGTCGTAATAGGTCCACATAGATTAGTATGGACTAATTCTAGAATGACATTAGATGTATGGGTTTTTCTTTTGAAACTAGACTTTGTCATCTTACCTTTTTGACAATTTTTGCACATGATATTGTCAGGCTTAGTCATCGTCACTAAGCCTCTTACATTTCTTTTTTTGCTTATTTTTATCATGCTGTCAAAGTTTACATGACACAACATTTTATGCCACAACCATATGGCTTCATTTCTAGCCATTAAGAAAGTGGTGTTAGTTTCATTCAGATAGAATAAGTTACATTTTGTCTGCTCACCGGTACCAATCAACTTTCCTGATTCATTGAAGATCTTTGCCTTCTTATTTTCAAATGCTACTATGTGACCTGAATTATTCATCTGAGAAACACCCAATAGATTATAATTTAATCCTTTCACCCAATAAGCATTTTCACATTTTATCAGGTTATTCAACATTATGGTTCCTCTACCTTCAACTGGACAAGGTGTATCATTACCCATTCTTACTAAGCCACCATTATAGTATGCAAAAGTGTGAGGCCTACCCCAGCATGACATAGATTAGCACTATCTTTCTCTTTTGTGTTCTCTTATCAAAACTAATTTTTTTATAGTTGGACTTTTGGGATATATGTAAAACTTTAAGGATTGTTGAAACCTTTACTTGTAAACAACACCTGAATATGTAATTAGGGAATCTATATAATACTCTATGTTTGAGATGCAAATTTACACTTAAGTCTTAGTTTTGATGGTTTGGTATATTGGATTAGTATGTGGATGTTAGATATAATCAAGATGCAAAATTATTAAAAGTTATGTTTATGCATGTGGAATAGATGCAGATATTGTTAAGTTCAATAATCTTTGATGCAAGTGTGAGTGAATGTGTGTTCAACTTACATTATGTATTCTATTATTTTTATGTATTGATTTATTGGACCTACTGATGTGTGCAATGAGTGTGCAGGAAAGTTGACCATGGTACTAATCGGGGATTCAGGAATGGACCTATGTGAAAATCATGATGCTAAGGCCCTGTCTAAATAAAGAGACATGGACCTCGTTGTATTGTCTTTTTATTCGTAAAAGTGTGGTGTATGATTGTAATTTATTTAATTAAGTAAATGTGTAATAATTCATGCTCATGTGAAATTTTTGTGTCACTTGACACATGTGCACTCTATGTGTTGGGCATGGCTAGTGAATGTATCTAGCATAGGCTTAACCTTACCCTAGAGTTACCTAGTATAGTCCCTATGCTTACCCTTAGGTTTAGGAAGATAAGATTGAGATGAGATTGAGTCAAGAGAGATTAGATTGAGTCTTGTAGGTTGGATTTTCGAGATTTAACCTTGGGTAGAGTTTAGAAGGGTCATTTGGACTCCCAGGGAGTAA
>MU224951.1:16966090-16998981 GCA_018584345.1 Thuja plicata | reverse complement strand
AAGGAGGAGGAATTAAGGGAATATACATTGAAAAGCTAAGTCCCATCACCATCATAGCAAGAACTGAATGTCCTTAGAGAAACAACGTAAGCCCGCCGACGTGATTACCAGCAAATCACATCATTATAACTTAGTTAGGATCCACAGGTGTAAAGAACCTTGGAGTATTTCCTCATGTCCTTCATGAGTATATACTTTTCAAGAGAGGGTTGAGTGTTTGATATCCTGTATCAAGTGTTTAGTCCTATATGTTATGTAGTGGTACAAAACTCACATCAACACTAAGAAGAAAAAACGATTAACTTGGTCCATTCACCGCCCTACAGTCATATTTGGCTTCTCTCCTTGGAGCCTGAGGAACATCATTGGTACTTTGTGTGTCTATGCTGCCGTTTGCAGATATGAAGGACTTCCTTTCAAATTCCCAGGTAGTAAAAATGCATGGGAACAACTTATGGATGCATCTGATGCTGAATTGATTGTGGAACAAGAAATTTGGGCTTCTACAAATCCTTACGCAAAGAACCAGGCTTTCAATTGTGCCAATGGAGATGTGTTCAGATGGAAAAAGATGTAGAAATTAATGGCAGAAAAATTTGAACTGGAAGTGTTATCATATGAAGGGGAAGGCTTTAGCCTGACTGAAGCGATGAAAGACAAATCTCTTGTTTGGGATGCCATTGTGAAAGAAAATGATTTATTTCCGACTAAATTTGAAGAAGTTGGAAATTGGTCATTTGCAGATTGTATACTAAATGCTCCCTCTGAGAATGTTAATAGCATGAACAAAAGCAAGGAACATGGTTTCTTTGGGTTTCGCAATTCAGAATCTTCCTTCTTGTCATGGATTGACAAAATGAAGGCTTCAAGAATTATTCAATAGTATTGATCAGTATGCATCCAACTTTCGATACTTCAGGAGGGCAATTGGTGGCCCTGAGTGAGCTACAATGTATGTTTATGTATGAAGTTGCATTGTTGCTTCTGTACCATAAAATATATGTTTTCTATTGAAGAATAAGTTACCATCTTACTTTAATGTGAGCTATAGCTGTATTGATATATTTACAAAGCCGATTTTCTTTTGCCAACGTCATTTGTTTTAATAAGTGAAGGCTCTATAATTAGCACTCATTATCAATGTTTATTTAGCATTTTCTGTATGAACTTAAATAATAGTTCCTGTTAGATTTTCCAAGCTTTAAGGTTGGGAAGATATTCCCAAGGTCTCTATAAGTTATTCCCCTTCAATTTGGCTTGTCTCCAAGTAAGGCCAACATATGTGATTAACTTGAAGGAATACACACATATTGTAAAACACTGATGTTTTCCAACTCCTTTCTGTATCAATTGCAGGTATACGTGCATATTGTGTGATGGCCCATCTGTGTGTGTGTGTGAGAGAGAGAGAGAGAGAGAGGTGCATGCATTAAGGATACTTGGAGAAACTGTTGCCATATGGCTGGTTAGTAGATGACTGACAAGCTTTTGCTTTCTTTTTGTTTTGATTGCGAACTTATTTGATTACATGTTAAATAGTTCTCTCTCTCTCTCTCTCTCTCTCTCTGATTAGTAGATGACTGACAACTTTTACTTTCTTTTTGTTTTGATTCGGAAAATATTTGATTACATGTTAAATAGCTCTCTCTCTCTCTCTCACCCTATATATATATATATATATTCAAACTCCTTTCTGTGTTGATTACAGGCATACATGGCCCGGTCATGCTATATCCTATTTAATTGCACAATGGTTTGTATGCCTAGTCAAACTAAATAGCATTGTCATGCAAATCTGAAGTTCACAGTGCACATTAATTCAAATTAGTGAAACTGTGAGTCATCATTTCATGTTGCTGTGGAGGATGAGCTTGGTAGCCTCCTTTAACACAGGCAAACTATCAATTTCAGGAAGGCTTTGGTTGGCAATGTGTGTGTGTGTAAGTGTAAAAATAGTGATGCACTCCAACTCTTTTCTGTATTGATTACAGGCATACACGCATATTGTGGGATGGCTGAATAAACTGAAATGACCAGTCATGCAATATCCTAGTTGATTGCATAATGGTATGCACGCCTAGTTGAAATAAAGAGCACTGGAGGATCACAGCTTGGTAGCCTCCTTTAACACAGACAAAATTTCAATGTGAAGGCTTGGGTCGGCAAGCTGGGTATGAAAGTGTTGAGCTAGGAACATGATAGAGCTCGTGTGTAGAACACATAACACAGATCTCACTTTATGCAGATAATTTTGCTCACTAAAGGCGGTAACCTAATTTACAAAAACCTAGAACTAAAGATGCATGATCCTATTATGATACAAAGTCATCATCAAGGTTGATAATGCTTGTGGCTGTACAGTGTAGATGTGGGTGTAAATTGAAAGAGGCACAAGTGGATATATTAGCATGCCATTTAACATTCAGATTTGTTGGGAAGGGTTGGGGTGTGATAATGTTTACATTCAACACATCTATAACACGTGGTTGATAGGCTATTGGTTTCAACCAGGGGGTTTATTGACATGATCTTAGGGGCATTATGTTGTCGATTGACTTGTGCAGGAATTGCTCTTTTAGGCATGGTTTGGAAGATGCTATTAACATGTAGAGGCAAGAAGTGATGTTTTTGAAGTGTGTTGCCCCAAGAAATTGCCCTTAGACATGAAAAGGGGAAGATGCTATTTACATGTAGAGGCGGGTATTGTTATCTTTGAAGTGTATTGCTGCAAGGGTTGGGTACATTGAGACCAAAGGACCTTAATCCTTTGAAGTTTGCAATGTGAATTTGAGTCTAACCATCTCAAAGAACAGAAGATTGATTAGGTGTCTAGGAATGGTCTATGTAACTTGACACAAGCATGCATGGGATCAAGAAGATTGGTCACTAGGGTAATGTTGTACTATACCCATATGTAGGATGACCTTTTGCATAAGTATAATGACTTGTCAAAGTTAATGATTGATGTGTTCCTTCAAATTTATCCTGTGTTTATTTGGTTTACATGCTATAGGGAATGGGAGTGCACTCTTGAGCAAGACATCCTTTAAAACTTGTGCATTGAGCCCAATTCACAACACAATTGTTGTATGGGCACTTTCTGAAGTATATAGGGATAATGCCACCTCTTTAGGGACACCATAATTGCTGTATGGGCACTTTCTGAAGTATATAGGGATAATGCCACCTCTTTAGGGACAACATGCTTTTCTTAAAAAGATATGTTATTGCTTGAAAATGTCACCTCAATCTTTTTGAAAAATTATTCATGACTTGCCTTGGAGGGTAGCTCCATCAAAAGTTTAGCATTTACAAATATGAATTTGGGATTCTTAGAATATTGAGAATATGAATTTGTGGATTTCTAGAATATTGAGAAAAACAAACATGCCATGTAGGTATTTTTAAGATCTTTGCACTCAAAACAAAATTAAAAATCTTCATCAAAAGTTTAGTATTTACAAATATGAATTTGGGATTCTTAGAATATTGAGAATATGAATTTGAGGATTTTTAGAATATTGAGAAAAACAAACATGCTATGTAGTATTTTTTAAGATCCTTTTAGAATTTTGCGCTCAAATCATTAAAAATCTTGTTTAAAAATTTTAAAGGTTTTTTTTGGAAGTACAAAAGCACAAGCATATATTAGGTCTGAGATAAAACAAAGTTTAAAAAGTTTTGCAAATTAATGAGAGGAATGACAAAGGAATAAATACCTTCCCATAATCAATAAAAATAACATGTTTAAATCTATCAAGTATTTTTTTCACAATTAGCAAAATATGGAGCTATAGCATAGGAGTAAATAATTAATTTTGCATATACCACAACAAGGTCCATCATTAACATAGGGTTGCATATAGATTTGATACTAAAATTGCATATATTGCAACAAATCCATAATTTGGAAAAGTTTGCAAAACATGAATAATTAACTATAAAAAACAATTATCATAGAAGTTCATTTATGAAAATCCTCTCCTCTTGATCAAGAGCATTCATAATGTACTAGTAATCTTGTGTCCACTAAGAGAAATATGTTTTATTTCTTTGTTGGTTTGTTTTACAAATTTTGTTTTGTATGTGGAGGGTTAGAGTTTGTGTCTTCTCTTGTATTTGTTTGAAGGTCCTTGGATTCTTGTGCGATAGCATGAAAGAATAGTTTGATGGCAATCTTGTCATACTTATTACTAGCAAACTCTTGCTCTTCCTTTCAAACAAGAATGATTGTGTTGTAATTGTCTAATCATTTGTTCAAATTCAAACGTGTTCTTTTGATCACATGTTTGGGAATTATGTGGTGTAAGATTTATCCTATGTTGGCTCCCCTTGATTAGATAAGTTGGATTTAGAGCTATGTGCCCAATTTTGGAGAATGAGCTTGGTCCTCAAGGATTGGAACAAGTTTTGAATGTGCACAATTTTGCTTGGATCCCTTTGTTATGCAAGGATGTTAAAATCATAGTAATTTGATGCATTAGTAGTTAAGTATATGCTATTTGTGTAAAATAAGCCCCATAGCTTTGACAAGCTAGAACTTGATGTGCTACGAAAATATTTTGAAGACACATGCAATTGAAAAACTTGCACAATAGACGAATATAATAGGACATATGTGGCAAATAAATTATATTAATATCCTACTTTGAGGGGGCAACCTCCTAATCTACTTTGAGGGGGATACCTCCAATAGTCTTCAATAAGAACACAACACTCTATGTGATGTTAATAACTAGCCACTAGCTCCTAATGTACCTGAATTTTATGCCTTGTTTGTCACTCAGATTAACTTAGATATTTAACTATAACCCATATAACAACCTAAATACCTATACACGATTATAAGAATGACTATTGAACATATTTAAGAGTTAGGGTAGCCATAAGTTGAATTCATTGCCCAATACGTACTATACGGTTAGGGCATAACAACATAAGGGATAGTGGAATACCTAAAGGCTTGTCACTATAGTGTAGTCTTCAACAAGAACACAACACTCTATGTGATGTTAATAACTATAGCCACTAGCTCCTAATGTACCTAAATTTTATGCCTTGTTTGTCACTCAGACTAACTCAGATATTTAACTATAACCCACATAACAACCTAAATACCTATACATGATTATAAGAATGACTATGCAACATATTTAAGAGTTAGGGTAGCCATAAGTTGAATTCATAGACCAATACATACTATAGGGTTAGGGTATAACAACATAAGGGATAGTGGAATACCTAAAGGTTTGTCACTATACTGTAGTATTTTCACATTGTACAAATTTGAATCTATGATCTAGTTCACCTAAAAACACATTGTATTGTTAGTATGAATCAGTGTACTCAAGTACTTAAGAAATTTCACCACCGATCTAACAAAGCTAATCAACAACTTCCAACTAATGAACCATGCAACTAAGCATTGAGAGAGGGGGGCGGGGGGGGGGGGAATCAGTGTACTNCCATGCAACTAAGCATTGAGAGAGGGGGGCGGGGGGGGGGTGAATCAGTGTACTCAAGTACTTAAGAAATTTCACCACCGATCTAACAAAGCTAATCAAAAACTTCCAACTAATGAACCATGCAACTGATAATATCAAATAGAAGTAAACACCATCAAGTATCCACAAAAGCATCACATATGATACAAATATTCACATGGAAACCCTTGTTAGAGGGAAAAAACCACGGTGGGGATGACACCCACAAATCACCTTACTACAGTAAAAATGTTTGCCCTGTTAGGAGCTACAATACCCTTTCTAGGGTTCACCCTGTTAAAAGTGACTAGTACCTTGTTAGAAGTACCAAAAGACTTGTTAGAGTCTACCTTGCTAGAGGATTTTAACCTTCAATAAAGAAGTTACCCTATTAAAGGATTTACAATAAAGACATGTTAGGATCTACCCGATTAAGGGATTTAACCTGCTGCAACTGTTAGGAAAACAATAGTAACAATGATCTGTAGAATGGAACTGATTTCCTATCAGATCCTTTCTGCTCCTTTGCTCTCTAACGTTGTACTGATATCTGCTTCTTCAATCTCTGATCGCTGCACTTCAAAATATGATCGCAACCCTAAATCACACGATTTAACTCTCCTTATATATTGTGTTCTTAAGTGGTTTAAGACCTAAAAAAATTTCATCCATGTCACAGCAAAATACTTATCAACCTCCTCAAAATCAGCGTCAATCATACCTAACACGTCATCTCCAAACGTAATATACATTAACATAAATGATAACCAACCTTAGATCCACCACCTAAATTGATCCATCATGAAATTCTAATTGGTGACCCAATAGGTACACTGTCTTCCACATCAAAAACTTAATTCACTCAAAACATTGAATTAGTTGTCGCGATCAAAATCATGCCTTCCTCATACCACATGAATTTCGTCTCTAAGATCACATTTTCTGATTTGCTCTGTAACTCGACCACTACCAATTTAACTGACTAAAACGGTTCTTCCTATACATCTTCTGTACATTGATCAACACAGTTAACTGTATCTTCCTTTACTGATTATGTATGGATCTTACAGGTCACTCCAATCATATTAACTGAACATGTTGCCATCAATGACAACCAATTATGTATCTACATATGATTGATCTTCAGATCTCCTCCAACAACTACCATAATGCCAACAATGTCCCCCTTTGGCATTGATGACAAAAACTTTGTATGAACTCAAAATTCTGCCACATATAACTCTGTAAGTACTGACCTTTATTGTATGACTAACAGTGGTACAAACTTCAACTCATTCAACTCATACTCCCCCTTACACTATGCATGCTCTCACATCTATCTCCCCATACACATCTATCTCTCCCTTTTTGTCAACAATGACAAAGGATTGCAAGTACATACCAGAATTACATTCTGTCAAAGACATCCTTGAAGAGTGTCTTTGCAGACTCCAATGGATTTTCCCATGAATATTGTAAGCGCTCCATAGATAGAATTTGTGCATGTATAACCGATGCTGACCCTTCCATATCATTCAAAGTACTCACTTCTGGTAGACATAGTATTGTTTCTGCATCACTCACATTTTGTTGCATAAGATCTATGGTGGGAGCTAGGTAGGTTTGCAACTCCATAAGTGATATAATTATTTTATCTTACTCTGCTTGCAACTGCTTCATGTTATATGAAATCATTTTGACTTTAGCACAATATGGTGAAACTGAACTAGTTAGGGGATCAAACCTTTCAACCAAAACATTAATCTCCTGTTGAGCTTCCTCTCTCTTCTTCTCTAGATCCTTTGTAAACTAGGTAAACTTGGACACTTTTGCAAGTAACTGTCCTGCCTCCTGTAGGATATCCTTTACTTTGTTCTCTAGAATTGCAAGTGACTCTTTTTCTACTGATATAATCTTTTTCAACTTGTCAGTTCAATGCTTCTCATACTCTTTCATTGCTAACTTCATAGGGGCATTCTCCAAGTTAGATACTTGATCATAAAATTCTTTGACCAAAATACCCAGCTGATCAATAGGTTTATCTTGTTTATCATATTGCACACTAGGTACTAGATTGCTGATTATATTCCTTGCTCCTTTTAGTACACTGACCTTCTTCTTCTTTCTCTTTATTTTGTCTTTTTCTTCTCTCTCTAAGTTTCTCAAACATCTTCATTATCTCCTTAGGACTCATTTTAGTAATGTCAATAGTTGCTTGGATTTCGTCATCTTCAGGTTCACCTTCCTCTTCTTCCCCAGAACTAGTAGATTGTGTAGTTTTTCTCCTCCTGTGTGCTAGCTTCACCGGTTAAGTCTAATTTCCTCTCCACTGACAACACATCTTCATCAATATTTTGCTCTTCACTTTTCTATTCTATTACTTTCTCTCCAGTTTGATCACTTGGTTCATCCACTTGAGTCTAAGTATTAATGTTTTGTATCTAGTCAGGTATGTTAGAGATAACATTATCTATGACATCATTTATCTCTTTAGCTTTAGACTTGATTTTTTTCCTTCTCTTCTACCGATTTGTCCTTGGTTCCTGTCTCAGATTTCAATAGCTTTTTTCCATAAATCCACTGTCTCATCTCTTACCAATTGTGATTCTCCAATGAGAATCCTTACCACTCTATTTCTTGTCTTGAATTATCCTCTCATTGCTTCAACCATTACCTTCACTTCCTCAGTTGTTAATCCAGGTTGCAATAGTGCAAGTTCTTGCTCCATCTTTACTCTATCAACCTTTAAAGCTTCTCTCCATCTTTTGTCAACTTCCTTAAATAGTTCCTTAGGTATTTCATTGTATAACTCACTAGGTGTTTTGCAAAAAGTATGTAAACTCTCTACAACTGCATCTTCTATCTTCTTCTTGTCTTTAGTGACACATACATCAAAACACTTCACCACATTTTTCATTCTCCATTATTCTTAACATCTTGAGTTATGCTATCAACAAGAATAACATCAACAACTTTTACGGATTTCACAGTAGGTTTGCCTACTACGGAGGACTTCTTCCCACTAGCTCTTAGTTCTTCTTGTTCCTTATCAGATTCAGTTTCAACTTTTTCTGCCTCAGCTTTATCCTTACTTTCCTTCTTACCTTTTGACTCTTTGTAGCCATATGTCTTCTCTTTCTTCCTTCTGTAAGTTTTTTGAACAGTCACATGTGTCTTCTTTTTTGGCTTAGTAATAGTAGTAGAGTGAGTTTGTTTTAATGTTGAACTCCTAGTGATTATCTGAGCTGTGACTTCTTCAACTTCAGCTTTTGTTTTCTTGTCTCCAGCAACAACAGATGTGCCTGCCTTCTCACTTTCCATTTTCTTCCTAAGATTAGTCATCATATCTTGTGTTATGCCACTCATTTTGGCTAGATTGTAAATTTGTTTTCTTACTTTTATTTGGATTACCGATGCTCTAAGTTCACTGTGAATTTTCAATGATGACTCCTCAAATGTTCCAAATCTAGGTGTAGAAGTTGTTAGGATCAAGCAACACTGAGAGGGGGGGTGGGGAGGGGGGGGTGAATCAATGGTGTATCACTTTTAATTAACTTTAAGAAATTCAAACTTAACCATGCAATAACTAAAATGAAGAGAACACAAGCATAAAGTAAATAACTNGGGGGGGGGGGGGGGGGGGGGGGGGTGAATCAATGGTGTATCACTTTTAATTAACTTTAAGAAATTCAAACTTAACCATGCAATAACTAAAATGAAGAGAACACAAGCATAAAGTAAATAACTCATAAAACCATGATTTGTTCACAAGGAAACCCGGTTAAGGGAAAACCCTTGTGGGGATGGTACCCACAAATTATGCACTAAGAGTATAATGTCCCTGTTAGGAGACCCAACCCTATTAGGATCTACATATTTTATTTAGTACAAATCCCTGTTAAAGGATGCAAACCCTGTTAGGGGTAATACAAGGAGCGCACTGCTCTTACAATACAAAACTGTTCTTTACAATTACAAAAGATGAACTATTCAATCATCTGTTATGCTTAAGTAGCTCCAGTTATAGCTCACAATATCCTCTGCATTATTTTGACATCACAATGCATTCACACACAACACCTCTATCTTCGCATCTCCAAAACATATCTACTTATATACCCGATCTCATAATATGTCCAGTCGGCTCACAAGTGCATCACCAAACATGTCCAACACATAACCCAAGAAAAAATACAAAATAGGCAATCACACATCCATCAAGATGGGATAGGACCTGACCTAAATCCAAAATAGCACTCCTGGAATCCACACATTACTCCCTCAATCATCACGACCTTTCATCTGCTCTGCTTTACTGTTATACTATCTTCGCATACCAAGAACACACTATAACTCTCTCCATACAACTCCAAAATACAAGCGGCCATAACTGAAACCATGCAACACTCCATACTACCTTTATCTAAGCGCGCAGACTTAACTCACCATATACTATGTTCGCCAGGCAAAACTATGCAACTATATCCAGGAGACTGCTTGTGGACTTAGTTATTTTTCCAAAACTGAACAGTACTCCAAACGACCATACCTGTAAGTAGTGTTGGCAGTGCAGGTCAAGGTCGACATAAAGGGGTACAATTGTGCCCTTGTATTTGGGTCAAGGTCGACCTTGCTCAGAAAAGAAAATGATTTCTGGGTTTTCTCCATCTCTGTGTTTCCAGACCAAGGTAGGTTGCATAATTTCCAGAAACTCAGTATAGACACCAGAAAATGACAATTTCCAAATCTGCTATACTTTGAGGTTAGTTTTTGTCTTCAATTCATTTCAATGAAGATTTTAATCATTTCAGATCTATTACACACTCTCTTCCAAAATGAAATGCAAGGTTTTCCTCTTTCTTCTTATTCCTATCGATTGATTCATTTATGCATTGACCATTTTCTTGTGGTTAATCAATTTGGATCTTTCCTTTGTGGATTTGGGACAAAGAGGAGAATCTTACCTTCCCCAAATTTTCATATGTAAAGGATATTATTTAGATGTGCAAGTCTCTTGTACCCATTACCTCCTTTACATTTTTCCTCTTTACAATATACAAGGCAAAAATTTAGGACTGCTCATCAAAAACTTACACCATGCGAAGTATGTCTTGGAAGGAGGTTTCCAAGATCCTTGCATCTGCTTCCCATGTCATCTTCAAGGTCTAACCAATCTGGATTAAACCATTCAAAGCAAAGGATGGGATCTCAACATCCTTCAGTACTGTAGGCATAGATCCATCAAGAGACTTCTTCGCTGTCTCCATGTCCTCAAGGTGCTTCTCCAAAATTGATAGTTTAGGAGTAATCAAACTCCTCAACTCACCAAATCTTCCCAACACTCTTGATTTGTCAGTTTGTAGCACACCTATTTTGTCCAACAATTTGGACACTTCCTTATCCAACTTAGCAACTGATTGTGAGGAGGACCCACAATTCTTCGCCAAGTTATCCAATTTCTTCTCATCATTGCAAATTATGTCCACCACATTCTGCACATGCCTAGAAGGATTTATGCAATAGCTATATTTTTTCTTCCCATGCTCAATGAAGTCCTAATTCTAGAGATAGTGATATCTAATATGCCCATATCCTATTTAATTGACTTGCATACCTCTTCTAACTTCTTCTCCATGTATTCCTTCTCAACCTTCACAGTTGCGGCCTTCTCCAAAGAAGTGAAGTGCATATCAAATTCATCAAGGACTTTGCCCAAATTGTCTGTTGCATCATTACCTTGGAAGGTGAAAGGTATAGGTAAAAGTTTATTAATTCTGTCCACTGCCCTGTCCAATACCCTGACCTTCTTCTCAGTTTTCTCCTCAGATCTTTCCTTGGCCTTAGCAAAGGCCATAAGAGATAAAATCATTAGCTCATCCTCATCCATTTCATCCACATTAGTACTCAGGGGCTTGCAGTCACTTGCCAACAATTGAGTTGTAGAAATAGATTTCTCCTTAATAGGAGTAGGAATAGGAATACGGGAAGCTTTGACCTCTTTGTCAGTTTTATCCACAGTTTCAACTTCCTTCTTTCCTTCAGCCACAATCTCTTCCTCTGTAATTATATCAGCAACATTACGTTTTTCTTCCTCGCTCTTCCTTTGTTCAATAATCTCTCTTTGTTCTTCTTCTGTCATAGTGCCAAGATCTATCACATTTATTGAATCCCGTGCAATACTATTATCTTCTTCAAAACCATTGTCAATATTTCCTTGAAAAGGGTCAATAATATCTTGCGAAGTGTCCAAAGACAAGGCACGCCTGACACAAAGAAATATGGCTTCAATATTGTACTGTAGAATTGTTTATTATCATTATCATCCTTAGAAGGTCCAACTTGTTTTTTAGAAGATTCTCTAATCCTAATATCCTTAGGCTTAACAATTACAGACTTTGTAGGTTTAACTTTCTCATGCTCACTTTCCATCAACATTATTTCTATAGCTTTATTGGTTTCATTTGCAACATCCTCATATTTTCTGCCCATTATCTTTATCAGTCTTGTCTTGATTTTCAACAGGGGCTTAATATCTTTCATTATCCTATTGTGCTCATCATGTGAAATAACATGTAGCATGTCTTCTATGACTTTCTCTCTTATCTTTTCATCTTCTTCAAGTGATATCTGTTTCCTTACTTCCAATCTATCATATAAGTCCTTAGGAATACTGCCTTCTAGCTCAAGAAAATTCTTCTTAAATACTTGCATATGATTTATAACCACATCTTCAATCAAAACTTCATTTTTTTCATCATATCTATCAAATTATCTAGGTAGCTGATTGATCTTACCTTGTTTAATGATTCTTTTCCTCGACACCTTTAAGTCAGGTTTCCATAGCTGCCTTTCCACAGTTTTTTCAACTATCATCATAGTTTCCTTTTCCTCTTTCTTCTCTTCAATCTTCTTCTCATCTTTCTTCTGCTTCTTAGGACGTGATTCTTTTTTAGGCTTAGAGGACTTGGTTGTCATCGTAGGAGTCTCTACTGCTTCCTTAACCACAACTATCCTCTGCCATGATATTCTAGGTGGAACATGAGTTGTTTTATGTACAACGACCAAAGCCAAAGGTGAGTCTGACCCCTCAATAGTCTCGAGAATAGGTAGGGGTGCAATATTTAATCTCGCCAAACCAGAGGACTTCTCTGCGACCTTGTTTCTCCACTTAGACATCTCAGCCTTGCTAATTCCTTGTTTCTCAACTATGTTGTCAATACGTTTTTCTATCTTCCTCTTCCTGTTACCAATAGTCATCTCTTCCCTGACTTTAGAAAACTTCTCATAAGTACCCCATCTCTCCTCACGTGAATCAGTATCAGTAGATAACACATGATCAACTTGCAGTATAAAAAATTCAGCACTAACTTCATACCCCATAGGAGGGCACCATTTCATCCTATGTACCATTGTTTCAAAGCATATACAATCAATCTCAACCATAAAACAAACTGTATCCTTGTATTTTCAACTATTTCTTCAGGAATTCTCTCTCTCCTTCATTTCTCTTTGAAATATCTTAAACATACCAAAGAGCTCTCCATCTACCCATTTACTATTTTGCCTTCTGTAACTCTTGCTTACTTGAATAGCAGTAGGTTCATTGTCATTCCATGCCCTAGGATGCATACCAGGGAACTTATGCATTATGTGGAAGAAAATGTGTAAGATGAGTGATCCAACCCTGAATGCTTTTGACTTATCTTTCTTTACCTGCCTTACATTCTCCAGTAATTGTAGTTTCAGAACTCGGTATAGATCATACTGAACATTTTCTTTCACCATCTCATATGCCAACATTATAATTCCAGTAAAAGCAAAGTTTGGTCGACTGCTATAATGCAATTTGTATCCCAAAACCATTGAAACTAACCTTGCATCATGTTGAAAGATGTTTGCAATCATCATTTCTCTCTTATCCCACGTCGAGTGCGTTAGGGTTTCAACTTGCTTCTTCATATTCTTCTCCGCAGTAGGAACAATGCCAAAATGGTTCAACCTAGTAACTTCATGAATAAGTTCACTTGTGATTTTGATAGGTTTCTCTCCAATCCAAAGAAAATGTTCGTGAATTCTGCTCAACACAATTTTGATCCTTTATTCTTCATCAAACTCGTAAAATTTCATCATCTGCATGATGTTTAGATTTTGCAAATGTGTGAACTCAGGTTTACATGTTTTATCTTCATTAAACATATTTTTCATCTCCCGGTGAATCTCAAAATATCTAATTGTCTCATACTTGTAGTAGATGTATGCCATAATGTCTTCAACGTGTAAATCATCGTGCGAAGTATGAGAGAATGCACCCTCAGGGTCATCCTCCATCGATTTGTACAGATGTTTCTTGAATTTATACCCTGGCCTCTCAGTTACATAAAAAATCAATGGAGTATCCATGATATACAAAGTTCACAAATAGAATCAAATACCTTTCACACGGAATTAGGGTAAGCACAACTCACGATCACTGGAATGCCCTAGCTCCTTCACTTGCGACTATGCTCTACACAAATGGTGATCAAAATGACTACGATATTTCACTTATAACTCGCGGTATTCAAACCTAACATAGTTCCCAACGCAATACCATAAAGCTTCTATACTCTAGTCTGCCATCAACTTCTAGGCGATCATCCAATGAAACATGTATAACCATGCGATCATACATATAGACTCCAAATACATTACTATTTTTGTCCATAAGCTTGCATCTACTTATTTTGCATACAAGGGGTTGGCTAGTTTACTGTTATGTTTCTCCAAAGCTCCCCCTAAGGCCATGCTAGGCCATTTTAGGCTGATGTGGTAATGATAACATTAGCTAAGGATCCAGTAGCATCTACTAACTCTCCCTGATCTTGTGGATCACGTTGATTCTTTTCTTTCCATACCTTATTACTATCCTTGTTTCCTTCCTTTGTAAACTTTTTTATTGAACTCATCTTTATACTCAACCATACTCTTACCAACATCACTAATGTTCCTCTTTATCACTGTACGTGGTTTCTTGTTTCTCACTAGTCCACTATATCTGTAAAACTTCACTATGTGTCCTTGATTATTGCATTTATAACATGTAGGTGGTGGTCTGTTCTGATTAACCTGCAATCTGCAATTTCTTGCAATGTGCCCAAAGTTGTTGCACTTATAACATATGATCTTAGCTGCTCTTTCCTCACTAATGTAATCTTTTTTCTTTGATGATTGATTAGTTTTTCTACATTCTGCCTTCTTTTTCCCATATTCATAGCAATTGAAACAATAATTAGAAAAAAGATTGTAAGGGTTCTTATCTCTGCAATCTTTCTTCATGTGACCAATTTTGTTGCATTCAAAGCATCTTCCCCTGAAGGGTCTTTATTGTTCTCTATATCCTTCATTCTGATTAGGTATTTTCTCTTCTTTATCTTCATATTTCTCTTGAGATTTAGAACATTCAGCTTCATGAAAACCAACTCCAGTCTTATCACCTTTAGGTTTTTGTCTCTCCATATGTTCATCAATTTTGTCATTGCTTGCATGAAGTTTTTCAATATGATTCTCTACATCAACAAGTTCTCCTTTAATGATATAATTGTACTTTTCTAACTCCTGATACTTGATTTTGACATCATCAAGTTCAATCTGCATTTTTCCCATCTATACATTTGCATTCTTCAAGGTCTCTTCAAGTATACTCCTTTCATCTTTTTCTTTCTGAATTTTCTTGTACATCTGTAAAGCAGTAACTTCACAATCATGTTTCAATGCTTCCTTTTCCCGCTTAAGTTGTTCAATCAGATCTGATGAATCATTTTCAGGTTCCCTTATCTTCTCTACAATTTCTTGCCTTTTGTTCCTTGAATGTTCAAGCTTCTCTTTAAGCTTCTTGATGTAATCTTCAACTCTTCTCAGTTTGAACATTAATTCCACATTATCAGCATTAGCCTTATCAAGGTCTTCAAGTACTGCTTCAAGATTTTCTTACAAACTGCTTGAATCCATCTGAATCTCCCTCAAGCTGTTAGGCTTTCTCTCCAAGGGCCACAAGCTCTGATACCAATTGTTAGGATCAAACAACACTGAGAGGGTGGGGTGAATTAGTGTTGTAGCACTTTTAATTAACTTTAAGCAATTCAAACTTAACCATGCAATAATTGAAATGAATAGAACATAAGCATAAAGTAAATAATTCATAACACCATGATTTATTCATGAGGAAACCCTGTTAAGGGATAACCCCGATGGGTATGTACCCACAAATTATGCACTTAGAGTATACTGTCCCTATTAGGAGACCTACCCCAGTTAGGAGCTAAATATTACATTTAGTACAAATCCCTGTTAAAGGATGCAAACCCTATTAGGGGTAATACAAGGAGCTTACTGCTCTTACAATACAAAACTATCTCTTTACAATTACAAAAGATGAACTATACAAGCATCTGCTATGCTTAAGTAATTCCAGTTATAGCTCACAATATCCTCTGCATTATTATGACATCACAATGTATTCACACACAACACCTCTATCTTCGCATCTCAAAAATATATCCACTTATATATCAGATCTCATAATATGTCTAGTCGGCTCACAAGTGCATCACCAAAAGTGTCCAACACGTAACCCAAGAGAAAATAAAAAATAGGCGATCACACATCCATCAAGATGGGATAGGACCTGACCTAAATCCAGAATAGCACTCCTAGAATCCACACGTTACTCCCTCAGTCATCATGACCTTTCATTTGCCCTTCTTTATTGTTATACTGTCTTCGCATACCAAGAACACACCGTAACTCTCTCCATACAACTCCAAAATACAAGAGACCATAAATGAAGCCATACAACACTCCATACTACCTTCGTCTAAGTGCGCATGACCTAACTCGCAATATACTATGCTCGCCAGACAAAACTGCACAACTGTAACTAGGAGACTGCTTGTGGACTTAGTTATTTGTCCAAGACTGGATACCCAAAACTGAATGGTATTCCAAGTGACCATACCAGTAAGTAGTGTTGCCATAAATGACAACATATATCCTATACATCCTTGGCCACTTTCCAACAGAAGTATCAATTGGTTTTAACAAAAGTGCATAAACATGTAAAGTAACGAAGTTACCATCTACTTCATAACCCATAGTTGGTACCCAAGAAGTTCTAGGTTGCACTGCCTGCAATATACATGTACCTGTATCTACTAGAAAAAATATCATCCTTGTACTTTACAACTATACTGTTTGGGTTTCTCTCTTAGGTGCATTTTTCCTTGAAAATCTTTAAAATATCCCCACATGATAGTATTGAAATTATCTCCTAATGTCCTGATGCATTGCTTAATTTGGATAACTACTGGTTGATCTTTTATCCATACAATTGGACCTATTCGTAGAATTTGATTCTACAAACAGAAAAACATACACACCAGGATTGAACCATACTTGAATGATTGCTTCTTATCTTTCTTGATCTTCTCCATATTCACAAAGAATTGGTTCCTCAACATTTCACATAAGTCATACTTTACATCCTCTTTCACCATTATGTATGCAACACGAATTTCTCTACTAGGTACACTATTCAACCGATTGGACTGATATACTCTGTATCCAACCACCATTCTAGAAAATATCACTTATTTGTCTTCAATGTCTTTTATAGTCATTTCTCAGTGATCTTGTTTAGATTTGGTCAAGCGAGTAACCAAATTAGCAGCAATAGTTCGTAGAGTTGGTGCCTCACCAGTTGCACAAAATCCAGTAACACGATTGATTAAATCCTTTGAGATCTTGTGAGGTTTGTCCAACCAAATAAACTGATCGTGAACTCTTCTCAACACACACCTTATCCATTTTGGATGAAAATCATTAGGGATCTCAACCGCATATGTAAAACCTTTATGCACCAAATGCATATGCTCGTCCTTCACCTTTACATCATTGCTCAGAGTAAGGAATTCATTATAGATTTCATCAGCTCCAAGTTCTTCAATCTTGCAGTATATGAATGAAAAAATATCTCCAGTTAGCAATACACCATAGGCTATTGATGATAGGGCACCCATAGGATAATTCTCATTAGCCTTCAATGGATGTATCTTAAATACGAGTCTTGGCTCATCCACAACATTGATCACCACGGGAGTATCCATAATGAAATCAATTATCTCTTAGCAGTAACACTCCTGTAGAATCTTCACTCTATACGCAATAACCTCCAATTTCTCCGATAGGTGTTCTTCAACAACATATACAATTCACTACCCAAAATCTCAAGTAACACACAATAAATGCTCACAATCACTTTAGAATGTATAAAAATGCTCTCCAATAAACTTGTAAGAATGTAAAGTAAAAAAAGAATTTACTTTCCCATCTATATAGTTGAGAGTGTAGTCATTATAGTTGAGAATGTAGTCAAATAGTGATTTTCACCAATCACAATGGTTATAACAAAACAACCATTATATGTATGCACAAAACCAAATATAACACTTTTTATCTTACTAACATCATTAAATCATAAATAGGCATCTCAATATGCATATAAATCTTACCGCTCATTCACTAATAGGGGTTCTTTAGGATTTTTATTTTTAGTGTCCCCCTAAGTCATAACATACTTAGTTCACCGATGGATTCTCCACACTTCCTGAATCCGTGGAGTTCTCAGGAAACTCAGAAGATTTCATTTAACCTTTCTTCACCCATGTCTTCTTCATTTCACTTCTGACTTCCTCAACATCAACAATTCTCTTACCTTTATCATTTTCATCTTTGTTCATCGGTTGGCCTCTGGTCTTATTTCTTACTCTGCATGATCTAGCAAGATGACCAACTCTATTGCAAATATAACAGGCCATAACTGTTTGATTGCAAAGTCCAACATTGCCTCTAGCTGACCTTAATCTATAATTCACAACCATATGTCCATTGTTGTGACAAATAAAACATGTAACATCTGACCAATTACCTTGATTATTAGGTCTCTTACAATTGTAACCATGAGACCACTGACTGTTGATTCTTGCCCCGCACTCAGTAGCTTTATGTCCAAACTTATTGCAGTAATAACAAGTTCCTTGAAATGCATTTGATCTAGCATAGTGGTTATCACCTCTACCATAGGAATTATCGGATCTAGTAGTAGGACCTCCAGGTCTAACATTAGGACCAATAGGTTTAAACCAACATACATTAGCAGTATGACCTTCCTTATGACAATTAAAACATACCGGTTTATACCTTCTCTTACTAGTGTCATTGTTCACCTTGGGTGTTGATTTGTCTCCTGCATTGATGTCCTTAGTGACAGATGATTCACCGACTTCAAAGTTTGAGAAACCTAGACTTTGTTTTTCTCCTTCCCTCCTCTGCCTAGCCAGTTGTTCATCAATTTTAGCACAACTCTTATTGAATTTCTCCACTAGATCATTCACAGCTTTAAGCTCTTCTTTCAACTTATCACTCTCTTTCCTCAATTCCCCATTCTCTCTTGTGATGTCAATATTTTCTTCATTTGTGTCATGTAAGTGTTCATTCAATACAACTACTTCTTTCTCTAGCCTCAATAGTTGCTCCAAATTTCCAGTCAGGGTTTCATCTTTAGCCTTTAGGGCATCTTCAACAAATTTATTTGCATCTTCAACAAATTTATTTGCATCTTCAACATCTCTTCTTCCTTCAAGATCTTCACACATCTTGACAGACTAGATTTCAAGCTCTCTTTTTAGATTGGCCACCTCTTCTTTACGTCCATTGTTTTAATCCATCAGATCTGCAATTTCTTCCTCAGATTCTTCAGACACACTTCCTTTAGAAAGTTGCTCAATGTAATATTGAATTTCCATTAGTTATTCAGTGAGTTCTCTTCTTTGTCCAAGGGAGTGCCTAAGATTTTCTTTTAGTTCATTGATTATCCTATTTGCATCATCAAGCTCCTCAAGCAGTTAAGCTTAATATCAATAGGACCAATGCTCTGATACCAATTGTTTGTATGAACAAGCACTTAGTGGGGGGGGGGTGAATCAATGTACACAAGTACTTAAGAAATTTCACCACCGATCTAACAGAGCTAATCAACAACTTCCAACTAATGAACCATGCAATTGATAATATCAAATAGAAGTAAACAACATCAAGCATTCACAAAAGCATCACATATGACACATATTTTCACGTGGAAACACTTGTTAGAGGGAAAAAACCACAGTGGGGATGACACCCACAAATCACCTTACTGTAGTAAAAATGTTTGCACTGTTAGGAGCTACAACACCCTTTCTAGGGTTCACCCTATTAAAAGTGACTAGTACCTTGTTAGAAGTACCAAAAGACTTGTTAGAACCTACCTTGCTAGAGGATTTCAACCTTCAATAAAGAAGTTACCCTGTTAAAGGATTAACAATAAAGAGCCATTAAGATCTACCCGGTTAAGGGATTTAACCTGCTGCAACCGTTAGGAAAACAAAATTAACAATGATATGTAGAATGACACTGATTGCCTATCAGATCCTTTCTGCTCCTTTACTCCCTGGCATTGTACTAATCTCTGCTTCTTCAATCTCTGATCGCTGCACTTCAAAATACGATTGAAACCCTAAATCACATGATTTAGCTCTCCTTATTGTTGCCCCACTTGTGGTCTGCATACCTTTAGACAAAAGTGGATGTTTAGTTGATAGTAGTGGTTTTGAAAGTGTTGTGATTTTCTAGAGTCTAAGTCTAATTTTCCCCTTAGGCTAGGAGACCTTTATCGGATTTTCTCAATTTCACTTCTCCTTGTGAGTCGGAGGGATTTGTATCTGAAGTCGTGCTTAATCGGGTAGGTTTGAGATCCCAAATTCGATAAAAGTCACAATTCAAAAACTTCTAACATTTATCTTCTGTGATTTTGGAGTTGGTAGCTTGAACACTTTATATTGCTTCATTGGTGAAAAATTGGGTTCGGGCTTCTCCACTAGCGGAAAAGCACCAGTAGGGTGTGTTTTCCACAGCTAACTATTCCATGATGTCTCAACAATCAGTACAGTTTTAAAGTGGATGATTTGGGCTAAGAAAGACTATTGCATTTAGAAAACATCTCTGTAGGCTGAAAGGAATGATTAAATGGAGAGAAATCTAAGATGTAAGCTTGCCGACGGAAAAGCGGAAAATGACTTCTCCACTACTCCAATAGGCGGGTTTCGACCTGCGAGATACGTTTTCTGCCAAACCATTAAAATGAAGGATTTTTGAAAGGAAATCAATCTCATAAGTGACCCAAGGCATGAAGAAAGCTATTGAAATCAACAAATATCATTTTAGCATCTCAATAGGCTAAAATTCTCTTTCGGCGGATTTTCAAACAGAGAGCACTGCAAAAGCATTTCTCCGCCCAAAGGAGAAGTGGAAAAGTAAATTTCCGCTACCTTGGGAAAGTTACCGTTACGGTTACTAAGTGAAAAGACATTTCTCAACGGCCCGTAAGAGCAAAGTAATAACCCAAATAAAGTTGTTTTACTTCATAAAGGACTTTTCCATTAATGCTTGGGTCCTTTCATTCGTGTGGCGCAGGAAGCCGGCCGTTAAACAAAATATTCCTGATTCCCAAATCAAATCATTCAAAGCATGTCTTCCGGATTTATAGGATTCGACGTAATGAACGACATCACCTCCGACTGGTATAAGATCTCAGATACATCTTTGAAATTCTTTGATATGCAGAACTTTCAGAACAGGCTAAAAGCAGACCAGATGCATCCCATCACTGAGAAACTGAAGGAGAGCGGATTAGTTGGAGCTGTTGGTTTTCCCATAACCATTCAAGCCCCCGAATTGATCCAAGAATGTACAGCTCGATACAACCCAGATACCAAGAAAATCCTCTTGCTTAATGATATAGTGTTGCTCTCTATCGATAGAGAATCGGTTAAGAACTCGCTTCGCATCCCAGAACAAGCTGAGTATTCAGAATGACATACAGTCGGGCGATGATTGAATATATAGCGAAGAAGTCAGTTTGGAAGAAGGAGATAATGAAGGCATGGTTTCAAGAGCCTAGAAGCGCCAAAGGGAAGCTGCCAAAAATAGTATATGGCACTAACCTAAAGCTAGAAATCATAGACATCCTGGTGCTACTCCACAGGATCAGAGGTGAGAATGAGGCACTCAATTTTGTAGACCATCATTTCTTCTTGGTACAGGTGATATGTTCTTAGCACCATTTTATTGATTGGTTATTTATGGTAAGAAAAAATCTAGCCAACGCCCTAAACAGAGCTAAACATCAAAATGAATTTTATTTGTCTTTAGTTTTAATGTATATATTGGCCATGATCCAAATTTGGCTAGGGCTTCCTAGATTAGAGGAATTCCCTAATGATGTTAAGAGCTACAAATTTTCCCCCTCTTTGCAATTGCATAATATTTATGCTGATTACCTCCGAGTTAATGACGTGTTTACAATGAGGCTATGCAGGGAGTTACAAGGTTGCCCAGAAAGGAGATTCTCTCCCGAGGCCATGGCTTTTATCAGCCAGTTTGGATGTTATTTCATTCAATTTGGGGATTTCTCATATATTCGTCTTGCAGGATTCAACGACTTCCATTTGAAGCTGCCCAAATATCCTACTGATATGATCGTGCTGGTGGAGGTGATGAGTCAAGTGCTTCAAGTGAATTTGATCTGCACTGATGCCAGGAGGAAAGGCTACGAATTCCCCATGACTATCGAATCTTACAGTTGTGCATCCCGGTCTGAGGTGAAGAATGTTCTAAAGACATTCTCAAAGAGGTTTTCATTAGAAACCTATGATGTTCTGAGGCCACAATATGATCCTATTAATTATTCTTGTGACTACCTGCAAATGATCTGAGCTATCCATCATGTAGATGACATCGAAGACTACTGGGCCAATTGTAGAGATGATTTGGAGAGTAGAGAGAGATTCTACGCCAGGTTAGCTATTAAACAAATCAAAAAGTTTAAAGTTAACATAGCAGTTGAGGGGCTAGAAGATGACGACAATCACATGTATGAAAATACATACCTGGAGAAGATAAAGCTCACTCCTATCAGTTCCGAGCCCATGCTAGACCAAACCATTGGTGACTTGCAAACTCTAATGAGCAGCATTTACGAGAGGACGGAGTAGTGGGTTGAATGGACTGCAGGAAGAAGGAAGAGGTCGGAAAGGAAGCCTCCTACTCAAAGGAACCCGACAAAGGATACTTCAAACATTGAAACAAATTATTTAGTGATACTCCCAGCTACGACCAAAGGTCCATCTCAGCCAGCCGGGGGAGGTGATGAACCCCCTAAAAGGGAAGTTCAACCAAAGAAGACATGTGGAGAAGGTCTGCTTCCAGATATTTGGTTGACAGAAGAACCCACCAAAGGTGCAGGACCTGAGCAATCAACGAAAGCAGTCATTGTAGAAACATCGGCCGACACTTCAACCCAAGAAACCCCAAGGCAAGAGTCCCCTGTTGTAGTAGAGGTGGGTGAAGATACTTCCAATGCCTCAACTACAGAATCAGACGAGAGGGTTGAGAAGAAACAAGAGGCTACCCAAGTTATCAGATTGGTGTCTTCTTCCCCTACCTCTGTAAACCCATTTGCTTCAAGACCAAAGTCTACTCCTCCAGTCATTAGGAAACTGTTTATAGAGGAGTTGGTCTCTGCCACCAAGGTCACCAGCGCCGAGGATAGAGAACACTCTGGAGTGCAAGAGAAAGAGAGTAGAAGAAGGAGCTCCCAGAAAAGATACTTTAGCTCAAGCCTTGCAACTCGGTGCCGCCATAGCAAAGGCTAAGAAAGTAAAGACGCTATCCACATTGGGTCGGGATCTAGAAACTGGGCACTTCACTATGGAGGTAGCGAAACCCATGAAGGAGGGCAGGTTTGAAGATTTAACCCCTTTAGATTTTGTACTACACTCATTTAACATGGGTTTAGCTCGGCATGATACCAAGGTGGATTAGTGGAAATCCACTAATATAGTGATTGAAGAAGAGATGGAAGAACTTAAAATGGCTAAGGTACAACTTAAGGCCGAAGTCAGTGAACTAACTAATTTCATCCAACATTTGGTCACCCCATTGGCTAGTATTCCCAGTACTCAGACCACATTCGATCCCAATGCCGCAGAGAATCAAGCAATAATAGCCAAATTGCAAGAAGATAGGCACTTTGTGCAGATCGGCAAGGGATGGGTTGAGAGACTCAAATATGAAGGATTGGCAATTGTCGAGCAACTGGGTAATGCTCTCTTAAGACTGGAAATTGAAAGGAACAACATTGAGAAGAATTTGCAGACTCTCGCATATGAGAGAGTGAAGTGTTAGGAATGCATAGTGACGCTCCATGAGGCAATAAAAATGAAGACCAAAGAGGCATTGAAAGCCAATATTCTGCAAAAAGGAGATGAACCTCTAATCGAGTGGCTTCAAAGTCTAGAGTTTAAAATTGAGATGATCATTCAAGCTGAGACAAGGTTGCAACAAGTAGATGTTAAGATCAAGGAGGAACAGAGTAAAGACTTTAAGATTCTCAAAGATCTGCACACACAGTCACAGACGAGTGGACAAGGTAAAGAAATGATCGGATTGGCTAATATGCAAAAATCATTTTCTAATTTTGTGCATAAGTTGTTAGAGCAGTCTTCCACCCATTTGGACAAGGTGCCAGAACTCTAGTAGTTGAGTGGGTGTATCTATAAAGCCATGGAAGAATTGAAGGATCAGACGGATGCAATTAAGAATCTAGCCAAGGAGCATTCTAGGTGGCTCATCTGATATACCAATGTCCATGTCAACAGGTATGAAGAGCTCATCTGAGTTATTACGGCTGTCACCGCCTATAGGGCTAAATTAGGTAAAGGGAATGAAATTGAAACTTAAATAGATTCCCCCTTTGTACCAAATTTTGATGATATTGTAACGGATAAACCTTCGTTTATCATTCTTGTTTAAAAGAAGTTGAACCATTTCGGTTACTCTTTTTGTAACGGTCAAGACTCAAACTCTATATGTACTATACTGAAAGTTAATACAAAGGTCGGCTAAATTTTGGTGTGAAAGATAGCATTTTGCGGATTCAATTATGTGTCTGAATGCCATTGTTTTAACTATTCCATTGCATTACATTTATCTTTCTATTGAATTCAAATATTTCTTTGAAGTTAGATTTTCAATCTGTATTCGAATCAGAGTTTTGTATTATGATTTGATACAGTTAAATAGGGGGAAAATCTGTTGTTATCCTAAGTTTGGAAAACATTTCTGTGATATAGATCGATTCATTGTCATTTCATCTTTAGTCTTTAGTCTTGCATCTGCATTTTTAGTAGTTGTTCATGCATTACCAGTTTTGGGGTTCAATCTGATTGATGAAATCTTAGAATTGGCTAAATTTAGAATTGAATTTATCCTGCCTGAGCTATTTCCTGTCTAGGTTTAGTTCGGTTTACCTCTTCTGTTCTCGGGTTAAGAACATACCCCTGTTAGATTAGGAAAGATTAAAATTCACTAAAAATCATTCATATAAGGGAGATGTACCTTTAAATTCAAAGGGAAATTAGTTTGCAATTACAATTTCCCAACTGTTGTATTCGATTGTTTCTTCAATATTTGGGTATTTTAGAGTTATAACAAAGAGGAACAATCTGTTTACCAACACTTATATATTGTGTTCTTAAGTGGGTTAAGACCTGAATTTGTTTGATCCAAGTCGGCACAAAATACTTATCAACCTCCTCAAAATTAGTGTCAATCATACCTAACATGTCATCTCCAAATGTAATATACATTAACATAAATGATAACTGACCTTAGTTCCACTGCCTTAACTCATTCATCATGAAATTATGATCAGTGACCCAATAGGTACACTGTCTTCCACATCAAAAACATAATTCACTCAAAACATCGAATTAGTTGTCGTGATCAAAACCATGCCTTCCTCATACCATATGAATGTTGTCTCTAAGATTGCATCTTCTGATTTTCTCTGTAACTCGATCGCTACCAATTTAACTAACTTAAATTGTTCTTCCTATACATCTCTTGTACACCGATCAACACAGTTAACTGTATCTTCCTTTACCAATCATGTACGAATCTTACAGGTCGCTCCAATCATATTAACTGAACATGTTTCCATCAATGACAACCAATTATGTATCAACATATGAAAAATCTTCATATCTCCTCCAAAAACTACCATAATGCCAACACGTATAGGACAAGTCTTGGTATGAGTGTTGAGTTGAATATAATAAGTTGAACAATTGATGGAAAGAGGTTTGATTAGGGAAAGTATGAGCCCTTGCACTATGCTTGTTTTACTTGCACCAAAAAGGGAAGATATGTACATACTCCCACAATATCAACAAGAACAACATAAAATTTAAGTTTTTTCTAAGTGTTGCATGTGTGTGAGTTGATGGATTGTTCAACTCTAGAGATCAAAGCATCTTTCCAAAATTGATCCCAACAATTGTTATCATTAAATTACAATATGTGGAGATAATTGGAAGATAGATTTTAAAACCAAGGATGGACTATATCAATTCTTCGTCATGCCATTTGAGTTGAATAATTTTCTCAACACCTTTATGATGTTGATGTAGAAAATCTTGATATCATTTTTGGATAAATATATAGTGTTTTTTTGGACTATATTTTGGTGTTGAGCAAGGAAAAAGAACATACTTGCAATTTTAAACACAACTAAGGAAGACGTTTTTTGTTAACATGAATAAATGCACTTTTATGTATGAGTTAGTTTACTCATGGTTTGTGATATCTCAAGATGGGTTATGTTATTGTTTCACGCCACCCTTCATTGCTAATTGATTAGAACTGATCCAAGAAGTCCTAAGTAGGACATCTTGCATGAAATTGTGCCTTATGTTGTTGCACGAGTTCCCTTGTTCATGTTTAGTTAAATATGCCAAGGTGTGAAAGCCAAAACTGATTATGTCAATCTTTCAAAGTTTTGATATTTTAGTGTATCTCATACTTACATACTCTTCCTAGCAACTTTGACTCCCTACCTCAATCCTTCAAAATGTAGTTAAGTGTTGTAGTTGTCAGTTCACTAGTGTTAGGAATAATACAAATGAGAGGTGGTGGGGGTGAATTAGTTCTATGCCAAATAAGTAAACTTTAAACCTTAAACCATTTACTTAATGCAAATATGAACACTTCAAGAACAACACCATAACACAAGTATTTTGTTGTCGAGGAAACCCTGTTAAGGGAAAAACCCCAGTGGGGATGGAACCCACAAATAATGCACTAGAAATATTGTATCCTTATTAGGAGATTTAGCTCTGTTAGGAGCTGATTATTATATCCAGTACAAGCCTTGGTTAAAGGGAAGACCCTATTAGGATTCTTCTCAACCCTGTTAGGAGTTGAATGAAATGATGAGCTCATTGCCTAAGGAAACTGCTCAAAGTGAAGGTTAAATCTACCTTCTAAAGGTTAAACCCACCTTGTGGACTCACTGTCCAAAGAGAAGTATACAAGTATACTTATAACAGTGAAGTGACTGATATCAAATTTCTTTGCTTATACAGTTCCAATGAAGCGCATTACAAACATAATCACTGCTCTACATCCAGCAAAACTCACATCCACATGCTCGCAACATCCAATACATCCATTTGATACAATTACAACTCAAGACACTACTTTCCTTTATACAAGCTATAGTAAGCAATTAGGTTGGCCTGTTAAGAATTCCCCAATACACAAACAATTAAATAGACCCTTGCTAAGATACACACGATACCTTACACAAGTAATTAACAAATAAAAATAATTAGTTACATGCCAAGATCCATAATTCACACTCGCCAACCATTAAGCACGTTACACCTTTGTAGTCGACCCCAAATAGGTCTTTGCTAGTCCACACGCCTCAATTGATGTCGTGAGTAATGCAATGAACCAAGAATCACAAAGAATGTTTTCTCATGTATCTTTTATCAATCCTTAAGCTCACACATCATAACTCATGCTCGCATCCAAGTTATCCCAAAAACTCAGAGACCATCTATGTCATAATTCTCTATCATTGCTCTGTAACCAGTTTTTACCAAAACAACTATAACTCACGCAAATACCAACATAAGATCCAATGACCTTAGAAATAAGGTATACACTCATTCCTCTACACAGATCCACACTTGCATATTTTCATACGCCATACACTGTTTGTACACATCTGTCAATCTCGCATGTACTTGTGATAACCAGTCTTTCTGAAACTTCTAATGCATCCAAATGAAACATATGTTGACATCAATGAAAAAATATGAATGTCAGCACACCAACAACAACAACAATTCCAACAATCTCCCCCTTTGGCATTGATGGCAACATATGAGAAAATCCAACAACCCAAAAGTAGCTTTCTTAATACAATATTCTCAATATTCTCTTCACAACTCCCTCTAAAATAGTATGTATTTTCATTTATATCTCTCCCCCTTTGAAATTAATGGAAAACGGTGCCATAACTCTTTTCCTTCTTTGCACATCCCACATCTGAAAGGTGTAGCTTTTTCAAATCTTCATGCCTGCAACAAACCAGGTGCTTGATCACCCAAATATGTTTTTTTGTGTTTCTGCGATCACTCCCCCTGAGGAGTAGATCAAAGCATCAAGTCTAGAGAAAAAATAGAGCTCTAATAACTTCTAGACTGATGCATTCTTTCAACATTTAGTTCTCACAAGGAGGGGTTCTCGCCCAAAACATACCTCTGAGATATACTCAAAGGCATCTTTTGACAAAGGTTTAGTGAATATATCTGCTATTTGCTCCTGTGTACTGATGTACTCCAATCTGACTTCCTTTTCCGCAACCTTGTCTCTCAAAAAGTGATACTTGATTGAAATATGTTTAGTCTTTGAATGCATAACAAGATTCTTTGACATGTTCACTGTTCTTGTATTATCACAATGTATAACCACTAGCTCTTCAAAGGTTATCCCAATGTCTTTTAGCGTCTGTTTCATCTAAACAATCTATGTGCAACATATAGTAGCAGCTACATATGCTGATTTAGCAGTAGATTGAGCTTTACAGTCCTCCTTCTTACTTAACCATGAAACCAATATTTTTCCAAGGAAAACTGCTCCACCACTGGTGCTTTTTCTGTCATCAACGCTTCTTTCCCAATCAACATCAATATAACTATAAAATGTAAAATCATTAGAATTTTCATACCATAAACCATATTCCACTGTCCCTTTCAAATATTTGAATATCCTTTTAACTGTAGCAAAGTGAGTCTCCTTAGGATCATCTTGGAACCTCGCAACAATTCTAACTGCACTAGCTATGTTTGGTCTAGTGTGAGTTAAATACTGCAAACCTCCAATCATAGATATGTATTTTGTTTGAAAAACACTTTCAAATTCTTAGTAGTAGTAAGCTTGCATCCAGTAACCATGGGTGTTCCAACAAGTTTACAATTTTCCATTCCAAACTTCTTTAGCAACTCGTTAAGAATACTTGGTTTGAAAAATAAAAATACCATGTTTACTTTGAGTAATTTGCAAACGAATGAAGAACTTCATTTCACCAATCATAAACATTTTTCACTTTTCATTTCCTTAGAGAGTATGTTACTCATTTCATCATTGCCTCCAAAGATTATATCATCCACAAAGACTTCAACAATCAAGATTCCATCTTCACAAGTTCTCAAATATAGATTACTATCTGTATTACCTTTTCTGAAACCAAGATGTAATAAATACCTGTCTAACCGAGCATACCAGGCTCTAGGAGCTTGTTTCAGACCATACAATGCCTTCTTTAATCTGCAAACCATGTCTTCATCATATGTCAAATGAAAACCATCAGCTTTCTCAAAGTAGACCTCTTCCTCTAGATTGTCATTTAAAAATGCAAACTTCACATCCATCTGATATACCTTAAAGTCTCTGTGTTGCAAAAGCAAGGAACAATCTCACTTCCTCTAACCTTGCAACATGTGCAAATGTTTCTTCAAATTATATACCTTCCTATTGTGAATAGCCTTTGTAGATTAGTCTAGCCTTACTTATTACAACCATGCCATCTTCATTCATTTTGTTTCTAAAAACCCATTTAGTTCCAATTACATTCTTGTCCTCAGGTCTCAAAACCAATTCCCAAGTGTTTTTTTTCTCTATCTAATCTAATTATTCCTGCATTGCCTTAATCCAATATTCATCTGTATATGCCTCATCATTAGTCTTAGGTTCTACTTGCGAAATCAAACAAGATCATTTCTATATTTAGACCTTGTGATCATGCCCTTATTAACATCGCAAATAATCTAATTCTCGGGATGATTCATCTTAACATACCTTTGTGTCTTTGGTTCTTCTATAGGCTCACCAAGCATGTCTGAATCTCAAGAATTTTTTCTATCTCTTGATTTTTCAGTAGTCTTCTCATTCTGTAGGATCTCAATCTAAAATCTCTCATCAATTTTCACATTAGCACTTTCAACTACTTTTCCCAATCTTAGATTGAAACATTTATAAGCCTTACTCCTAGTAGAATAGTTAAATAAAATGCCTTCATCAATTCTAGCATCAAACTTTCCCATTTCATCATCTCTTTTGATATAACACTTTCTACCAAATATTGTGAAGTATTTTAAAGTAGGAGCATAACCAAACCAAAGTTCATAGGATGTCTTATCAATACCTTCTTTGATTTGAATTTTGTTCAAAGTGTAGACAACAACCCTAACTACTTCTCTCCAATGCATATGAGATACATTACCTTCAAGCAACATAGTCCTGGCCGCATCTAGTATAGTTCTATTTGCTCTTTTTACAATCCCATTCTGCTGAGGTGTCCTAGGAGCAGATTTGTCTATATATCCCATACTTTTCACAGTAAGCATTGAACAAATATGATGTAAACTCTCCACCTCTGTCTGACCTCAAACACTTTATCTTAAGATCTTATTCATTCTCAAATTTTGATTTGAAAATCTTGAACTTATCAAATGCTTTAGATATTTCTTTGAGAAAGGCAACACACAACATCCTAGAATAGTCATCAACAAAAATTATAAAGTACCTTTCACCATAGTAAGATCTAGTCCTTGTAGGACCACAAAGATCTATATGTACTAGATTCAACTTCCCTCTTGCTTAAAAGGATTTTCTTTGAAATCTTCTCTTAGTTTTTTTTCCATCACACACTCTCTGCACATAGTGTTAGCAGGCTTCACAATTGTTGACAAATCTCTGACTACATTAGTGTTACTATCCCTTACAATATCATCAAAAATTATGTGATAAAACCTTCTATGCCATAACTAACTGTCATCTAGTTTTGCAACAAAACAAGTTTCCTTTGTAGTATTCAGCTCAAACACATTACCTCTTGACTTAGTACCTAATGCAATCAAGTTTCTAGATTGACTTCTGATAGTACATTTTCCATCCATGAATTGCAAATGATAACCCTTGTCCACAAGCTGTCCAATAGTCAACAAGTTGTGCTTAAGTCCATCAACAAGTAAGACATTATCAGTGTTAGTTTTACCTTCACGAGAGATTGAACCAACTCCAATGACCAGCTTAGGAGTGTTATCAATAAATCTGACTACGCCACCATCATATCTATTCAGTTGAACAAATTTATCTTTATCACTAGTCATATGATGTGAACAACCACTATCAATGATCCATTCTGATTTCTTTTCAACATGCGAGACTAGATCTTTTTCTTCATGAAAAGGTTCATCATCTTTAATAGCAACAAATCCAATTTCATTCCCATCATTTACAAAATCATCATCACACACACCTTTGTGTGCTAAAAATGTGTCACACTTCTATGAATCATTATATCCAAGATTTCTCAAGAATGAGGTCTCGAATGACGACTCATAGCTCTCTATTCATGGAGTGCAAGGTTTTGTAATGGAGGCCCTCAGATTGACCTAGTTTGTGCCCCTGCAAGTACACCATAAAATGAGAGATTCAAAGAGGAAAAAAAAAATACTAGTCTCTATGATCATCAAGTATGCATGCAAATGAAAGCTATTCTATATGATAACAATGCAAGAAAGGAAATTAATCTATATGATAACAATGCATGATTATTCTATGAAAGGAAATGCAAATGCAAGATTAATCTATGAAAGGAAATATGCAAGCTTAATCTATGGAAGAAAAAATGAATTTAATCTAATATGAATCTAATTTACATGAGTAGCCATGGATGCAAGAAGAAGAAGACAAGAAGAGAGAAGTTGCAATATCCAAGCCAAAGTGCTCAAATTCTCCTCCAAAATTGCTCTCCAAACCTGCAGCATAACAATACATAAAAATTCTATATCTCTAATTTGATCCCTTCTGATTCCTAAAATGAGAAGGAGAGGGCTCCTTGTAAAGGAAAGTGTGGAGAGAAAATGCATCCTCAAGAGCAATGTGAGATAAATCCCTAAAAAGGCAAGTAACAGGAAAAAGCCCACCACTTAAGAATATGTATGGAGAAAAAATAGTTTTATTTATTTATTTATTTGATTTATTTTCTTTTTTTTTCATCAAAAAGAGAGCTTTAAGTGGGGATTTTATTTATTTAAGAGGAATTTTCTTTTAATTAAATACGATAAGGTTATTTAATTAAAAAAGGGATATTAATTAAATAAGATAAAATCATTTAATTAAAAAGGGGTATTTTAATTGAATAAGATTATTTCATTTAAGAGATATTTTCTTTTATTTAAATAAGATTATTTCATTTAACAAAAAGAGATGTTTTCTTTTAATTAAATAATATTATTGAGAAAATGATCAAACCTTAGGAAATATTGAAATAATTAAATTAAGTATGATTTGATCAAGGAAATTGATTTGAATTGAAAATGTTGCAAAACATTGATTCAGGAAATTGATAAATTGAAGAATGGGGGCCCATAGTCCAGGCGACCATTTTAGGGTGCATACATTTGCCCCTCTTTAACTAATGTGTGATCTTTACAGGAACACATGTAGTCAAAGAATGCATTTGAAGTGTGAGATCGATTTGGAATCACAAAACAACACATACATCAACACCATTGTAAATAAGTAATTGACACCAGGACAAAAAATAAGCTAATTAAAAAAGACAAGCTCAACACCGTTGTAAATAAGTAATTGACATGTCCAAAATAATAATCTCAAGCAAGTTTGCCCCAAGAGGAACAAATGATAGGATTGATAAAGCTGAATCAAAGATTGAAGTTTGATAGGTACTACCCCCTCATGATCGAAATCAAAATGAGATAGAGGAGAAATATCAAATTGATAAATTTGATCAAATCAAACTAAAGATAAGGTTCTTGATGTAAGATGAAAGATATAAGGATCAAAGAACCAAGGTAGATCATCCAACATGAAATATTATGCCCCAAGGTTGAATTAGAA